>BQNB010032210.1:14656-51990 GCA_026074375.1 Tanacetum coccineum | reverse complement strand
TTGAAATGCGAGACTATGAACTCACAAAGTATTGAAAGGTAATTGTACTGTAGTAAAATATACAAGTTTGTAAAAGAGCATGTATTCCCCTCGCGGGTTTATAAAACATTGAAAAGATTGAAATGCGAGACTATGAATCTCACAATATCGGTTTTAAGTACTTGTGTATATTAAAAACAATTGAGCATGTATCCCCCTCGCGGGTTTATAAAGCATGTAAATAAGTAAAAGCGAGGCTATGAATCTCACCTTAGGAGTGAAGTGACGAAATAATCAGGTAAATGGCAGAAAATGTATCACGGAAATATCCGAAAGCAACCTAAGTAAATATGGGTCGTATAAGTACCAAGTACTTTAATTAATAACATTGAATATAATCTTATAGTTGTTATATCGTACTATCGTTCGGGCTATCATAATTAAAGAGGTCATGACATGACGTACGAGGAGCTAGGATACTTTAAATCGTAAATCCAACAACTCGTCAATACGCCATCCGAAGAGGCCTCATTATGAAATTCCCTAGTAATATAGCACTTTGGTAACTATAACACATATATATTTCTATATAGCTACATCACCATCTAGTTGCGTTTGTGAAATTATGTTCAAATTGTATTTGATAATTAAATACCATGTATTTATCTCCGTATAATCGTTAAATGGTTTAATCGCCTTTGTAAAATAATATTTATAAAGTCTAAACTAATTATAAATATTATTTAAATGATTCCATAAAGTTTTGCAAAAAGTTTTATTAAAAACGAACCAACACTATTCACCTCAGGAAATAGTGCACAAGTTAGAAAATAGTGTGTAACTTTCTCGTTTTAAACCCGTTGTGTACGTTTCCTTCGTTCACGCTTTCGTATTTGAAAGATGTATCAAATTATCGTATTTTTAAAAAGTTAAAATCTGCTGATGAATAGTACTTTTACTATTCATGAATAGTAATAATTTATATAAATTTAATTAGCTTAATCGTATAATCGTCATAACTTATTCGTTTTAACTCCGATTTTAGTGATTCTTTCGAGTACGTTTTTGTAATTAAAAGTTATACATTAAATTTTTCGAAGGTGCTTCAGAGATGAATAGTAATTTACTATTCATATTTTATAAAATTATTTTTATAAACTTTATTATCGTATAACTTAAAAATAGCGTATCTTTTTCGTTATAAATAGTTTTTTTTTGAGTTCTTTATAGATTCGGAAAGCTTATGAAGTGTATTATTTTATAAACATGTTAACCCCGCTGTTTTGAACTCGAATCAAAACAGCCCCTTTATATCTTTTACAAGATATGAAAACCTTAAATGGTGATTTAACTATATAAACATAAAAATCAAGAATATAAAGAAATCAAGGTTTATAGATAACATTAGGATCAAGTAGGACGAAGAACAAATGATCTAAACCCTTGTTTTGGATATCAAACCCGAGATTATAACACTAGAAAAACCCTTAATCCTATGAAACCCGAATCTTGCACAAACTTTTTTAAATCTTCGAAACGAGAAATCAACCCTCCGATCTTTCTTAGAACACCTTAGAATAAATGTAAGAACACTTGTATTTGATCTAGAAAATCAAAGTATGGATGTGTTAGGGAGATGGTTTTGAGCCGTGATATATGCTGAGAGAAATGAGAGAAATGTGTGAAAAATTTGTTAAGAAATATATGTTATGATTTATGTTTTCTAGTTTAGGCTTTATATAGGGCTTAACTAAGGTTAAGGAACTCTAGTTAAGTTAACTAGGGTTAAGTTAAAGGAAAATATCTAAAAGATATTTTAGATAAATATCTAAAAAATATCTAGGGTTATTTAGGGCATATTTAGTGATTTGTGATTTCCGGGTTCGCCTAAACGCGTTTTATTGCGAAACGTAACTCCGTACGTATCCGATAAAAATAAAATATGAAATGTTAATAATTATCCTCTACATAATCATATAACACTTGCTTGATGTAAACATTTAATCGTTTGATGCCCATTTACATTGAACGATAATTTTTAGCTTACGCGATTTAGCTTAACTTTTACGATTTAAAAGCAAATGCGTACAATACTAAAAATAACTTGTGAATTTATTGACGTCGTCAATGACCCAAAAACACGGGATGTTATATATAGGTTCTTGGTTATTGTAAGGTTTGTAAAAAGGTGTTGAAGTGTTTTATTCACATAAACTAGGGTTTGTTCAAGAAGAGTTGGGGTTTATAAAGATCTCAGTTAGTTGCAAGTATTTGGGTTTTGGTAGTGTGAAAATCTTAAGCATATCCTCTTCTTTTGTAAGAAACATCCTCAACTCATCTCATTTCATTTTCTTTACATACAACATCTCTATATATTTTTCTCATTACTACATCATGTTTGTGTAAAAATATTATGTGTGAAAGAAAAGATACAAAGATTTAATATGGCATGATTGTTTTTATTATTTTTGTTCTTGTCATGTTAATATAGATTTGATGTTAAAAACATGTTACTATACTTCTATATAATGTTCTTGTTAAGTTTTTTCAAGGATTTAGGACTAGAATAGTGTTGGTATATTTTGTTGGTAAAAGAAAGTAGAAATATAGAAATAAAAAGGTTGTTGATGAGCTATTTTCTAGGCTAGATTCAGACAGTGTGGAGTCGGGTTTTGTAACAGTGAGTGTGTGGAATATATAGTAGACATAACAAGCTTTCCGTGGCCGGTTGAATCACTAAAAACGAACTTATAACGAATCAGTTACGACCATTTAAAAACGGACAAACAAAAACTATTTTCTGAAAAATGTACAAGTTTTAAGTGTCAAAAGTTTTTCTAATGTAGCCAATTTATGGCTGTTTTTGAGCAGTTTAGAATCTGAACCAAGAAAATTGTCACATGAAACTTTTTGTAGTACTCACGGTCTATTTTCCAAAAACACCAGGATCAAGTCCAGAGGTTAAGTAACGAAAGAGTTACGGCCTCCTAAAGTTGAGTAAAATCTGTGTTTCCAAAAATGTTGACAACTTATGTTCTTTGAAAATGGGTATGACCTAGCCACTTTGAGGTTGTTTTTGAGTGTTTTAGAGTCCGAATGAGATATAGGGTCAGTTGGGCATTGTTGTAGTGCTTTTAGAATACTTTGCATACAAGTCAGGATTTGGCGAAATTGATAAGAAACGATTGAGTTATGGCTTTCCAAAGTTAGACAAAACTGAACATTTTTCAAGTATTAGAAACTTAAAATTTATTTGTTAAACTTTTGTGTAAATCACATTTTTGAATTTTTAAACTTAAACACAAACATGTACGGGTGATACAATGTTTATAAAAACTCATATGCATCATTTCACTTCATTTACATAATTCTAAAGTGTCCTGTTATTTAATTAGGTCTCGTTTAGGACTCGTCGCTCGTTTATACTTGTTGATTATTTCTCGAATCACTACTTTGCTAAAGGTGAGTCTCATAGCCCATATTTTACTTGTTTTGAACTATTTTGGGGGAGAATACATGCTCGTTTACAAACTTGCTTATTTGCTCATTTACAAACTCGAATATATGCTCATTTAGAAACTCGTTTACATGCTCGTTTATTTAACAATAATGAGATTACTTTTCACGACCTTGTAAGTTTATAACCCCGCTTTTAATAGTTTTAAAACTATTTTTCAAATCGCAGGGTGAGAATACATTGCTTGCTTTTATTTAAGGATACAAGTACTTTAAACTTTTACCTATTGCCTAAGTTTCCCTATTAACATGAAGTCCCTAGTATCATAAACCATTAATTACTTTGTGTAAGCACGAATACTGTAGATAGATCTATTGGGGTTGACAACCCCCGTTCGAGTAGATAATTGTGAGCTACCAAGTGTACAACGGACGCATTTCATTTAAGCTAGTAACAGACTAGGGTTCATTTGTGGACGCATTTCATCTAGGGTGTTTTGGCAAAACAACAAATTTTAAGGCACGAATCTAACAGACTAGGGTTCACACTGTTTTTGTTAAAGCTTTGGTGTCATGAGCTTAGGGCAATAGTATTACTTTTGTGTGATATTGTATTAGTTATAATAGTTACATGCACTCAGAAATATTGTGGTCCACGCTACTTTTATTAAACGTCACTGATTACTAAATACTTTTCATGATACTGTGATTGAAGTAGTAGTAAATAAACACTTTTGGTTCTCGTAAATACTTTACTTAAACCTATGAACTCACCAACATTATGTTAACATTTTAGCATGTATTTCTCAGGTCCTTAGTTGCATGGCTAGCATTTAAGTTCATGGAGTCTTTGCATGATGGTCGCATTCCATTGGATTTTATATTACATTGAACTCTTCTCGTTGATTGGTATTAAAACTATGATTTCCTTTTGATGTAAAACTATGGTTGTGTATTGTTGCAAACTTAATTGAATTTTTAACGTATCAACGGGACTTTTTTAAACGACTCATATAAAGGCCGTTCTCTTATACCTTATGTTCTCGTACTATGAAGTAACGCCCCCTGGTTACCTTCCCGCTGCATATTTTAGGGGTGTTATAGATTAGCTTGCCACCAGTAAAATATTCTCCCATTATCCCTAACAATGTTTCTTTTACCCTAGACCTAACGTTACAACCCTTTAAAAGACCTCTTTGATAGTAATTCCTATGTGTTTATGCCAAAGCGATAGAGGTTTTGATCCTTTATCAAGCTTATGGTAATCTATATGCTATAACATGTAGTAAGTGTTTATTTTCCCGTTTCTATTTATTATTATAATTCATTATACACATGAGAAAAAGAGAGAATCCAAACACCTATGTGAGGTGCTAGTATATGATTTTTGTACTTTTAATGATCCGGTTGTGCCATAAATTATCTTAGTTTAGTATGTTAAATGCCTCCGACTTTGCTACTTACAAGGTAGAAAAGCTCATTTGCTTGAGGACAAGCAAATCCCAAGTGTAGGGGTATTTCATGAGATGTCATTTTATTCACTTTTTTGGGGCCATTTAACCCCTAAAATCATGCAAATATGCCCAAGTATTGTACTTAATCCTTTCTTTTTGTTATTTTAGCATTTGGGAAGCACTTGGAATATCAGGACGTGACTTGGGTTCGATTCGGGAAGAAACTGGATGAAAATACAACTTTTCAAGCTGACGACTCACTTCGTGACGCCTATACTAAATATGGCTAGAAAGTGTATTTTTGGATGCAAAGTGTGATGTCTTAAGTTGTGGAGACGGCGTCGCAAGAAGTGGTTGACGCCGGTACAATTGCATAGTGACGGCGTCACAATATGCAGCTACGGCGTCACGATTAGCCGATAGAAGAAAACCTAAAAGGTTTTGGCAGGCTTACGGTGTCACAAAACCCTAGCGACGCCGTTAGAACCCCAATTCTATAAATACAACCTCTTTTTTCTTATAATTCTTGTGGAAACTTGGGAGAACTTTTAATGCGGTCACTTTAGACGATTTTTAGGGTTTTCTAACCCTCTTGTACTCACATACTCACATGTTTAATTAAAATAAAGTCTCTTTATCATTTAATCTTTTAATATGTCTATGTGTTGTTTGATTATATGATGTTCTTCGCTTTCTATTAACATGTTATGCTAAATTAATTAGTGTTTGCTTATGATAACATGAAACCTAGTTTGTAATCTTCATCTTTATTGCTTCTTGTTAGCGATGCATGTGTTAGGCTCTAGAAAACTAGCTATAAGATATTACATTAGCATAAATGTCTAAGGAAACGTGATTAGGTTAGATTAAACCTACAATTAGTTCTTCATAACTAGTTAAGTTTGGGTAGATTACTTCTTAAGTATTTATTATGCGTGATTGACTATTAGGAGGGAGCTTGTTTGACAGGTAACGCCCGACAAGGTTGTCACGTAGAATGCGAGCTTGACCAACTCGCTGCTGAATTAGGGGAATACTTACACATTACACTGACGAAGGTGACTGACAATAGGTTAGAAAGCAACTAGGGAGTAGTACATGATTAAGTAAGCACGTTTGTTTACCTATACAAGTTCCCACCAATTTACATTTCCTACATTTAGGATTAGTTGTAGTTTAGTTTAAAAACCCCTCCTTCAAAACCCAAGAATTTTTATTTGCTTTTTAAAAAAAATAAAAAAACAAAAATACACTTCCCCCAACCCTTGAATCTTAGTGACATACAATTCGAACCCACCTCACTATTCCCCTAGAGAACGATCAGTCCCCCGAGTCTTGCCTATACTACACTACAACGATTAGGTACTATGTCTATGAGGATTTTAAAACTTTGGTGTTACAATCCGCCGCATCATTTACTTTCTTCTCAATAGCCTTTGGATCGTTTAATTTTCCTTTCATTTTTAATCGACTCTTGTCCACATCCTCAAGAATTTCCTCAGTGTGACAAACATCAACATACATTTTTGAATTGCGAAGAGATGAAGCATCATACAACTTAGAGTTCTTTATAGTTGCTTACTTAAGAGTATAAGGATTTTTATAACCCAACCCATTTTTCAAACTTTTATCATAAAAGAATTAGGTTTCGGTCCAGGTATATGAATAGATTGAAGTGAGTAACTCATTTTGACAACCATATTTTCATTAGCTTTGATTTTTCCTTCTAAATCAAGTATTTTATCGAGGTACTTATCCTTACTTTTTTTAAACTGAGTTTTCAAAGAAGCACAATCATTTTTGAGTTTCATAGAATTATGTATTTCTCTTGAAAGTTTCGATCGTAACACTTCTTTTTTGTTTTCACGTCCCTTTATTTTTTCTTTATCTTGAAAAAATTGAGCTCGCATTTGTTGATCTAGCTTCTTTTCTCGATGAGTAGCCTCAATGTATTCTTTTTGAAAATCGGTTTTATTTGCAGTTTTGCTTTCAAATTCCCAAAGCATTTCCTTATACTTCTCAAGCTCTTTGGTTTATTAATCATATCTTCTTAACCTCCTTAGAAATCGTTCGTTTTTTTTAACCTCTATTTGCACGTTTTTAACCAACGAGTCAATTTGAGCAAGCCTTTGATCATGATGTTAGGATTATAAATGTGGCGTCATTTATGGGAATTACTCTAGTTTAGATATAGCCAAAAACACAAGGACTAGAATTGTAATATTGCCAAATATGGCTTGTGTAAGGGCTATATATAAACCCCTCTAATCTTCCTTAGAGGGGTGAACCTCTCATTTGTAACAATTCACTAATCATTCAATAATAATCACTTTCTCTCTCTAAAATGGCTTATTCATATTTTGAGCTTCCCCGACCTTCCGAGATCGTGAATTTAGATTTTTAACAAGTGTTATCATACGCCATTAGAGATTAAGAGTGATTTATTTTATGATTTGTTGGTTATCGAGATTAACGAGATGAAATTCGGTAGTATTCGGTGTTTACGAGGGGTTATTTGAGCTTATTGAGCATTTTTGACATCTAATATCACGGTTATACTCATTTTCGACAGCAATTATGGCTAAGACGTGGACATTTTGGTTGATTAGAGCATTTTCGGTATTCTTCTTTGCGTAGTATACAATTTTGACGAGGTAATAGATTGATATGAAGGGAAGTATCGAAGCTTAGGCAAATTCAAAAGTCATTTTGTTGTTAGTTAGATCGAGTTTTAATAGTTATACGAGTTTTTGGTTTTATCGAAACTTGTATATTAGGTGTTTTTCTCATTTTTGGTATCTTTTATCGGATAGTATTAGTTAAACAAGTTTTCGGTTATATCGAAAAATATGTATTAGGAATAAGCCAAAAAGTTGTAATAGATACACGTATTCTCGGTTATATCAAAAATCGTGTTAGGAAGATCATTTTTGATATACGCATAACACACTTGACACAATTTCAGTTTTATTGAAATTGTGTTCAAACGGGAAAAGGACAAGTTTTGACATCATAATACGGATTTGTGAATCGTAAAGTGCTCACTTATTTCGGTTTTATCGATGATCATTTTTGAATTCTAAGTGCAAAAACCACATTTTTGGTTTTATCGAATTTGTGATACTCTTTTTCAGAAACACTTTAAATGGATCAAGTTTCATCAAATTTGACATTGTCACGGTTTTATCGTGATTGATTTGTCGAAATTTTGATTGACAAAAGTTTCAAAAAGTGTATATATCAAAAATTAGATAAATTTCAAAAATTGTTCATGAGCTGTCCAAGATTAGTTTTGTCCGAGAAAAGTTCCGAAAACGGTTTCTGTGTAGTCCGAGAAAAGTGTTATCCGAGATAATACTTTTATCAAGATCCTTGGCACCTGATATTCGACAAAATCGAATTTTGGGTAATTTTAACAAAGGTGTTATCAAAAATTATCCAAGTGTGCTCATTAGACAAGTTGCTCATTTCCGAAATTACTCATCGAATTTGCGACACGTGTCTTATCGAATCTGCTAAATTCGACAAGGAATCAAATTCAACAAGCTGTGAATTTTCATTAAAAAGTATATTGTAAATCACAAATAGAACTCTTTTTCGTCTACAAAGATCCAATCTTTGAGTCACAAGACATGTCAACTTCAACTACACATCAACAATCTCTTGCTGATGTTGGTTATGAGACTAGACCTCCGATGCTTGAAAGAGGTAGTTACATACCATGGGAAAGTCGATTCAAAAGGTACCTCGATCGAAAGAGAGAAAACAGAAACTGACTTAACAAGGCAATTAATGAAGTTCCATATGTGTTCAAAGACTTTACTCCTCCTGATTCTCAATCACCAAGGCTGCAAACAGAAAATGATTTAACAGGAGATGATTTGAAACACTATGAAGATGAGATTGAGGCGATGAATTTGATTTTAATCTCTATCCCAAATGACATATATTATTTTGTAGATGCTTATACAACTACACAAGCCATGTGGCAAAGAGTTGAAGGATTAATGCGAGGAACTGTGCAAAACAAAGTTGACAGGGAAACACGCTTCAATAATAAATTTGATCAATTCGTTGTTGAACCAGGAGAAGCACTTGTGTCAGTCTACTATCATTTTGCTCAGCTAATGAATGATCTGGAATGAAATGGCATCAAATTTCCCCCAGTCACTGTTAACATAAAGTTCCTAAATTCTTTGCAACCTGAATGGTTCAAGTACGTCACTCAAGTTCATCTTGCAAAGAGGTTAACAAAAGATTCATATGATTATTTTCAATTATTATCTTTCCCAATATGAGAAACTGGTTAACGCATCTAGAGCAAAGAAAATAAGAAAGTCTCATGATCCTCTTGCGTTGGTGGCACATACGGGTTCCTCTTCTAGAACTTCATCACCTTACTATGTCACACATCCTTCTTCAGTCATTGATTTTGATGATGATTATCAAAGGGATGCATTTCAAAACAATTCTGAAGATCCACTTACTTCTGCAATGATGTTACTCGCTCGAGCAATCACTCAAAGTTTCTCTAATCCTACAAATAATTGTCTTCGTACTTCTTCCAACACCATAAATCAGGCAATTGTGCAAGCTGACAGAGTAAATATTCAAAGCATAAATTCTGGTAATGATGGCAGAAGTACAAGGCGTTCATTTGTTCCAGAGGAAATCATTAAGGGTAACAATGTTCAGATTGATGCTGGGAACATACAGAGAACTCTTTGAACTATATCTTCAGTATCTGCTGCAAATGTTTAATGCTACAATTGCAGTGAGAAAGGTCATTATGCTAGTAATTGTCTAAAGACAAAAGTTCGAGATTCAAAGTACTTCATGGAACAGATGTTGCTAGCAAAACAGGACAAAGCAGGAGTAACTCTTACCGATGAACAAAATGATTTTCTTGTTGCTGATGCTAATCGGATGGAAGAAATTGAGGAATTAAGTGCAAATATATGCTTGATGGCCAGAATTTAACCAACAAACATTGATTCTGATGCAAGGCCAAGCTATGATTATGCATTTCTTAGTGAGGTACAAAAACCATCCATCGATTTTATGAATCCATTATTTGCTAAAGATAATCAAGAACAAAAGTATCCGAAGCAACCTAAAATTATTAACGATACAATTGGTGATGATCAAATTGATAGCAATATTATATTTGATGAACCAAATGTAGTTATTAATAGTGGCAGTGTTGAATACGATAACAATGTTCAAGCATCATACGGATTAGAGCAATTATCTAGAAATGCTTATAAGGAAGCTGAGAAACAACAAATAATTGCTAACAAAGTAAAACAAGAAAACAAAGTTTTAATTCAACAGCTTGAGTTGTATAAGAAAAAGGTTCGGGTTTTTGAGATGACCAAAGGAAATAACACCAACTTTTTTAACGAATTCATTAAGGCTGACAGTAAAGCAAGGCGATTAGAAAAGGATTTACAAACTCAATTTATTCGTGATAGGGACGTAATTCGAGATCTAGAACAAAAACAAGACAATTTACAATTGTCTGTTGTCGAATTAAAAATACAAATTGTGGAACTTCAAAAGACACAAATAATTTTGAAACGAAAGATGAGTAAAAATGAAGATAAATATCATGACACTATTCTAGATCTTTAAGCAAGGGCTAAAGAAAATGAAAATATGGTGTTAAAAATCGGTCAATCGTTACAAACAATGTTCATGCTTAGACCAAAACCAATGTCATTTTATGATCCAAATTTAAAAAAATGGTTTAGGGTAAGAAAATCCTTATACACTCAAGAAAGCAATTTCTCAAAATCTAAAAATATATGATACTTCGTGCTTTGGTGATACGAAAATCCATGTGAATGTTAGAGACACTGAGGATATACTTGATGATTCAACCAAGAGTCAAAAGAAAATGGAAAACAAATTAAAGGATCCAATTGCTATTGAGAAAAAACAAAATGTTCATACATTTGATTACAACAAATTAAATGATCTTTACGAGGATTTTGTTCCACAAAAAGAATTATCTGCTAAACAAAAACATTTTTCATCTACTTTTATACCTTCTGAAAATCCTTCAAATGCAAGAACATCGACTTCACCTTCTGAGACAAAGCTTCAATGCCTAGTCCAAAAATGAATTCAAAACGTTGTTTGCATTATTACAAACAAATTCTAAACGTGAACTCATTTTCTATACAACTCTAGAGGAAATACGGTTAACTAAATTTTGTCAACAAGAGGTAAAACGAATTCTTCATAAATTGCATTTGAATTTTGAAATCTTTCAAAAAAAAATTTAGAAGATCTAAAAGAAATGAAAGATGTTTTTGACTCAACAGAAAGTGATTTTAGTGCAACATGGAAACAAAATGAGATTTTGAATGATCAACTCTTGGAAGCAAAACTCAAGCATGAAATCGAATGTTGTGTGTTGTTGAGTCATGAATATGTAAACAATGATGTGCAAGATGAAATTGAGAAGATTCAGAGGGACTCCATTGAAATCCAAGAGGGAATGTGTTGATCCCAATGAACAGATCTTAAACTCCTTAGCTTGCTGTAAGGTTTAGTATCCTTGGATAAATCCAAAGGTACTAAGATTGAAACTTTAAGAGTATGATATAAACTATGCGGAATCTAGTTTATACCACTAAGAAGAATAATAGTAATGTGTGTATGACAAACAAAATTATAACCAAAACAATAAGCTTTAATATATTAATACGAACACTCTTTGACAGTGTTAGGGTTTATAACCTTGAAGCTATGAATACTATAAAAGACTGATATGATGTGATGTGTATCTCTAACTATGTTGTAAGGTTCCTTTTATGGAGTCTACAAGGCTTACAATACTTCCTAGGTTTCAATGATCTTTTAAACAAATAATTTATACATATCTTTTACAAAAATAACTCAAAACTTATCTTCGTAAGTATTATTGTTCTCTAATCCTTTCTCTTGTCTTTATCCATCTGACAGTAGAAACTTTTCTAAGCAGTTGTAATCTTTCTGCAGTTTAAACTAGCAGCATTAACTTTTGAACTAGCAGCACTAACTGAACACAAGTAGCATTAACTACTTAGAAATTTATTCTAGCAGTACTAACATATACTAACAGTACTAACTTTTGTACTAATAGTACTAATATATACTAACAGTAGTAACTAGCAGTAGTAACTTTATACTACCATTACTAACTACTTAGCATTTTTTTCCATTAGTATCAACAACAGTACAAAAGTATACCTAAGCAGTATTTAACTCTAGAATCATCTTGAAAAAAAAAAATCTTAAATCCCAACAATCCTCCCCTAAACTTGATGTTCATCTTCTGAATCTTTAAGTTTCTTCATTAAAATGTCTTCATCACTATCAGGAGGATGCATTTAAACACTTCATTGACCCTTTTCCTACTTTATCATGAGCTTGAGTAGTTGATAGCACATTCTCATTTAGATGATACGCTTAATGGTTTGTTGTTGAGCATATTTGTGATTATTATTGGTGTAAGGGGATATCTCTTCTCAACTAACATAAAGACATGTAGATTTCTAAACCTTACAAAGTGTACTCCACAGTTATCAAACAACTTCCAAACAGTCACTTTGTATCCCTGTAGACTCCTCCATACTTCATTCTTTATGTCAGGTTCAAACATTACTTTCAAATCTCCCCATAACACTCTTTTATAGTCATCCTCTGGCCTTGTATTCTCATGTTTATCTTTAACCAAGTTCCAGAGAGTCTCTAAATCTTCTCTATCAATGTTCTGAAGCATCTTAATCATCGATGAATACCTTTTTGAACTTCCATCAGCTCTTATTAAGTGATAGAATCCCTTCTGTCCTTCTTTAACAATCTTATATTCAACAATCATTAGAGGTTTAGTAGCTAGAGGTATAGCATCAATTGTTATTTTCTCTTTATCTAAGCATTGATTTGATGAACTTGATAAGCTCAAATGCCATAGTACTTTCTTCTTCAGCTTCTAACTGCAAGTTCATCATCATCTCTAATAACTCCTTGATCAGTGGGTACTTTTTTCTCTACTAGCATATTAATCTCCATAGGTGTACCATCCATAAACAGAGTGTGAACTCCACAACTTCATACAACTTCCATTTCAGTAATTTCCAATCCAATTGATTCATCCATAGTTCATCTTTTTCATCCGGGTTAAATATCATCCTTAGATCTCCCCAAAGTAACAAATCATATCCTTCAAGAGGATAATCTTGAAACCTTTCCTGAACTAACCTGTATAGATCATTCAAGTCTTGCCTATCAAGTCTTCTTAAGAAGGCTTGTGTGTCTCCATGATAGCTTGAACTTCCACCAGCTCTGGTTAATTTGTAAACATACATGTGTTTTGCTTCTATCTTTCCCAGCAACTGATATTCCCAATTCACAATAGGAAATTTTTTAAATAGTGGCTCATAGTCCACTTCACTGTCATAATTAGGAATTATCTTTAAACTTATCCTAAGTTCTTTCTTCTCCTTCTCATACTCTACTGCTTCTTCTTCTATAACATCCTTTGCAAATTTCATCACTTTTGGTTTCTTGGGTGACTTCTGTGTTGCATATGATCCTGCAACTCTTTTCAATCTTTTACCTGGCTTTTGAGCTTCTTTCTCTGAATCCATTAGTGTAAAATCTTTAATCCTCTTTTGCTGTCTTTCATACAACCCCTGGATTTCTTCATAAGACTTTCCTTTCAGCTGACTGTGTTTGAAACCACCCATGTTCTTTAGATAAGTCATCATAAGATTCCTCAACTGTGTTTTAGTAGATGGTTTGTTTTTGATTGCCTCTGCTCTTTCAGCTGCTAACTGTTTCTTTCTCCTTTCAAAGAATTCTGCCAATAACCCAGCCTTTCTTCAATTGTATACTTCTCTTGTTCTTTTTGTGTCATTCTAGCAGCCAGTTCATAATCAGCATCCATCCTTTCCTGCACCTCATCAAACATTTCAGCTTTAGCAACCTTAGAAGCCTCTTCTTGTCTTTCTCTTTCTACTCTGAGTTCTTCATCTAATTCTACTTGAAGTCTTAAGGCTACTTCAGCATCTCTTTCCATCTGTGCATCACCTTGAACCTTTTTCTTTGTCTTCTCCATAGATTCAGTCTCCTGTAGAATACCTTTACCTTTGTCTTTAGGATCAATGGTTGGAAGAGGTTGAAGTGTAGTTATTGATCTGACAGGTCTAGAAGAGTCTTCTACATTTTTAATAACAACTCCTTTCTCCTTAGCTTTCTCTTCCTTCATCTTTATCAAAGTCCGAGCCGTAGCCAAAGTAACATCCTCATCATCAAAGATTGTTGTTGTTGTAGGAGGAGTCCTTGGTGTAGCAGTACTAACAGTTTCAGTACCAATCTTTCCTTGGTTCTCTGCATCTTTCTCTTGAACAAAAGCCATTTCTTCATCCACCAGATCATCAATATCATCAAAAGCATCTTCTCCGAATTATAACTGAGTCTTCAAATGTTTCCTCCCCTATTTGGATACATTCTTCTTACCCAAACTCTGTCTCCTGGAGGAACCAAATCTGAATGGATGATTCTTGAGGATTCTTGATCTTTGTCTTTGTTCCAGCTTAGTGACTCTCCTCTTCAAACCAGCAATCTCCTTTGTTTGAGCAGTCTTTACTTTCTCTAGATCAAAAACCCTGTGAGATAGCTTGGTAACCAGATCCATCAATTCATTGAGTCCAAGGCTACCCTCATCACTTCTAGGTTTGTTAACTCCTGGGATAGGTGAATCATAGGGTGTGTTTGGTACATTATCCGTCAATTCAATTTGATGTTCCATGCTGTCCTCACCACTTCTAAGTGTGTGACCTCCTGAGAGAGGTGGATCACTGGACAAGTTAGATACAGCCTTAGACCGAGTCTGAGCTTGCATACCCCCCATGGTTTCTTGGCGCCAGGGACCACTACCTGAACCAAGTTCCAAGGAAAATGGTTCATTAAGTATTGCCGTGAATTGGGTCTTATTGATGTTACCACTAGCCTGCTCTGCCTCTAAGCTAAAAGCAGTAGTGGCAACCCTTTCTACACTATCAAACATCTCCTCATTGATAGCCTCATCACCAACCTTATTAGGGGAACCACCAGACTAAGGTACCTTGGTGTTCCGACCTCTTTTGGTTCTCCTATAAGTGTTTGGGTCCTTTGGTGGTTGTGATACAGCAGCAGTAGTAATGTGAGATAGAACTTCTAGAGGAGCAGTAGAAGGTATGGGTTCAGGGGGTTACTCTGAACCTTCACTAACTACTACTGTAGGAACCAACATATTTTGAAACAATGGTGTTACTCTGCCTGAAAATCCTTTTCCTGTTTTCGTCATATTTGTAAAAACCTTTTTAGTAAGTTTAGGTATTTCATGAATACCATTAAAAGGTATTACCAAATTTGGAAGTTGAATATTTAAAAACAATTGCAAAAACCTTGGATACATTAAAAACTTCTTTGGATCCAAGTTCCTTAACATACCATCAAAAATCAATTTAGAAAAATTAAACTTTTGACCCTTTGCTAAACAAATAATTTCCCATGAAGTAGATTTTGAACTTAAGAAATGAAGGATGGTATGTATGAGGTACTTCCACTGAGGAGAAAATAAACCTTTGTAAAAAGTTAATTTAGCATAAGCTGGTTCATATCCCATCAGTGCAAGGTTTTCAAAAATTTCATTAGTTGTTAGGAAAGCAGTACCATCCTCATCATTTAAGTAAAGATCTCTCCTTACTGATGAGTCTGATACTACCATAGCCTTGCCATCAACATTGGCATGTATTTGCTTCTGTGAATTGATTGTTTTGAGACAATCATTGTTCCAAAACTATTCAATGTATGAAGCATAGATAGTTGGACTTATAGTGAGAGCAAAATTAATCGAACTAGATGTTAGGAAGTTCAATATCTGATGAAATTCGGCATTCTCCTCGGTCTTTTCCAGATTAGCAACCATGTTATGTTTTTTGACAAATGCAAGATCATCTATTATCGATGAATTCAGTTGGTCGGCAAGAAAAATTGATTAGGGTTTGTAAATTTAGAGCGTATGAGAGAAATTAGGTGAGATTAATGTGTAATTAAGAACGGGTTTTATAGAGTTTAGGAAACCTATTGATGAAGAAACAGTTATAATTACACATTAGACCCCTAGCAGTATTTCCTTTAACGATAACCCAGCAGTACTAAGTTTGCCTGGCAGCACTAACTCTATGCCCGACAGTACTAACTTTTGTCCAGCAGCATAAAGTAAGCCTGGCAGCACTAACTAACTTCTTACCATGTTTAACCCTTAATACCGGTCCAAAGAGCATCTTTAACCCAATAGATCCATCAAAACCATCTTTAAACACCTGTGAGCAGCACCAACCAATCCTAGCAGTATAAACATTTTGTACCAGCAGTACAAAGTTTCTTCAAGTAGTAAAAGCTAAGCCCAATAGTATTAAGTAACTGATCATCATATTTACCTTCCAAATTCAATCCAAATAGCACTAGTGTATAATCCACTGCACTTATACACTATTAACCTTCCATGAAACCATGCAACTACAAATTTAGAAGTCCAATGCTAGCGATTAAATAGTTGAACCTGCTAACATCAAATCCCTTTGTTAATAAATCAGCTACATTATGGTCTATATGGATCTTAAGCACATGAATAAGTCTCTTCTCATAAGAATCCCTGATAAAATGGTGCTTAATATCTATGTGCTTGGTTTTAGAGTGAAGCACTGGATTCTTCACAATACAAATGATGCTTTCATTATCAATGTAAATCTTGGTGTTCATGAAGTTGAATCCATAATCAAGCATTTGATTTTGAATCCATAACACCTGTCCACAACAATTTGCAGCAGCAACATAATCTGCTTTAGTAGTGGAGTTTGCAACTATTGTTTGCTTTTTACATTGCCATGAAATTAATCTCTTGACAAGAAATTAACAACCTCGTGCTGTGGATTTCCTATCAAGACTAGCACCAGCATAGTCACTATCTGAAAAGGCTTCCAAGTTAAATGGTGAATCTTTAGGATACCAAAGGCCCAATTTAGGTTGACCTTTAAAGTATCTAAAGATCCTATTCACAGCATGAAGATGTGAGGTTTTAGGTGTAACTTGGAACCTTGCACAAGCACAAACAGCAAAAGTTATGTCTGGTCTAGAAGCTGTTAGGTACATCAATAATCTAATCATTGATCTGTATAAATGAACATCCACACTATCAGCTTCATCATCCTTGACCAATGCCTTATTAGGTTCCATAGGAGTGATTGCTGTCTTTACAGTGGCAAAATCAATCTTCTTTAATATTTCAGCCATATATTTATCTTGGCTAATGAAGATTCCATCCTCCTTCTATTATACTTGCAATCCTAAGAAGAAAGTGAGTTCCCCCATAGAACTTATCTAGAATCTTGTATGCATCAAACCTTCAAACTCATCACATAAAGACTTCTTTGTGGACCCAAAGATGATATCATCAACATACACCTGTACTAACAAGATATCACCTTTGTCCTTCTTGATGAACAAAGTCTTATCTATAGTGCATCTTCTAAATCCATTTTCAATTAAGTAGGTAGAGAAGGTCTCATACCAGGCTCTAGGAGCTTGATGTAGATCATATAAAGCTTTTTCTACCTTATACACTTTGTCAGGGAACTATGGATCTTCAAAACCAGGAGGTGGCAAAAATATACCTCCTCTTCAATAGTACCATATAATAAGGCACTCTTCACATCCATCTGGTACACAATGAACTCCATAAATGATGCATAGGCCAAAAATAATCTGATTGCTTCTATCCTAGCAACAAGAGCAAAAATCTCATCATAATCAATGCCTTCTTCTTGGGTGTAACCTTATGCAACCAGTCTTGCCTTATTTCTAATGACAATTCCTCTCTCATCTTTCTTGTTTCTAAAGATCCATTTGGTTCCAATGGCCCTCTTGCCATTAGGTAGATTGACCAGTGTCCAAACCTTCTGAAGTTGAAATTGTAGAAGCTCCTCTTGCATTGCTTCTATTCAGCTTGGATCTTTCAAAGCTTGAATCACTTTCTTGGGTTCATTTTGAGAGAGAAAACAGGCAAATAAGCAATTTTGATAATCTTTGTGATTTGTTCTCCTCTGCTTATTAATGTCACTAACCATAGCATGTTCATCAGAAATCTTGGTCATTCTCCTTGTTTGAATAGCTAAAGTTAAGTCTCCAATGATCTGGTTTTTAGGATGATCCTTGTCAATTCTAGTTGTGAGAATAGGACTGACATTCATGGTTGTTTCCAAGTTGTTTAGGTCAGCTTCTGCACCCACATCTTCATCATCATAAGCATTACCAAAAATTCCAGTATCATCAATGAAAAACACATTTGGAACATCTGGAAGAGTAAATGCATTTTTGAAAGGAGAAAATTATTCAAATAGATGTTCCTCAAAAGTTCTAGCAGCATTAACTGGTGATGATGGGGCATCATTAGTAAAAGATGGTCCAGCAGTACTAATAGGTGTACTAACATTATTAATACTATTAGTGATGTTAGGATGTACAGTCTGCTTTTCTTGTTGAAGTAGCCTTTCAAACTCACTTCTTATGGCTTAATTTTCCTCCCCATATTTATCTAAATCTCCACTTACATCCACTTCTATAGGCTTCATTCCAGAATCTTATTCACTATCCTTAGGACCTTAAGAGATTAATGGATCAGTTGTGCAGAAAGGTATTAGGATGTATTCTTGTTCAGGTTTTGTCTTCTTCTTAGCTTGACCTGTAACAATGTTATCTCTAGTTCCTGCAATACCATTAGTTTGATTTCCTGCAACAACTGGCACATAGTTCATAGATATTGTCAAAGAATCAACATCAAAAATCCAGTCTAGTCCATTTCCTATCACATTAGGTGTATTTTCAAGAAATCTAATGTTTAAGGTCTCTTCAACTATCTTGGTCCTCTTGTTAAATACTCTTATATCCTTGCTAACCACAGAGTACCCAACAAAAAATCCCTTATCAACTTTTCCATCAAACTTGCCTAGATGATCCTTGGTATTTAAGATGGTAACAGGACACCCAAAAGGTTTCATGAAGTCTATCAATAGGGTTCTTCCACGAATAAGTTCATAAGGTGTCTTGTTATGAGGCTTAATGACTAAGACCCTATTTAGCACATAGCAAGCAATATTAACTACTTCAGCCCAAAAGGTGGTTGGCAACTTAGAGTTAACTAACATAGTTCTTGCAGCCTCTATTAGTGTTTTATTCCTCCTTTTAGCAACGCCATTCTGCTGAGGAGTCCTAGCAACACCATACACTATTTTTGAACTCAGTTCCATTGTCACTTCTGATAACTTTTACTTTGTAGTCTAGTTGATTTTCTATTTCAGTTATGAAGGTCTTTAATATCCCACTAGTTTCATCCTTAGTATCCAAAAAGAATACCCAAGAAAATCTACTAAAGTCATCAGTGACAACTAGGCAATAATACTTTTTCATTAAACTCTTAACATTTGTAGGACCAAATAGGTCCATATGAAGCATATATAAGGGTTTGCTGATTGAGTTCACAAGTTTAGCCTTACAGGAGGCTTTGTGTTGCTTTCCTTTCCTTTTTGACAAGCAACACAAGAATGGTCATTTTCAAAAATCTTTAAAGGCAAACCTTAAACAAGGTTTCCTCTCACAAGTTTTTTCATGTTTTTAAAGTTTATGTGTCCTATGCCATAAATTGGATTCATCAATTGTGGCCTTAGCAAAGAGGCAAGGTAAACCTTTAGTGGGAACAACACTATTTAGGTCAACACTGTAAATGTTATCCTTTCTTGGAACTCTCAGCAAGACTTGATTTTCATCAAGTAGCTGAAAGTCAGAAGATAATATAAGACATTCAGTGTCAGTAAAAAGAACATTATTCTTTTTGTTACAAATTTGTGACACACTAAACAAGTTATACTTAAGCTCCTTATAAAAGTACACATTATCGAAATCCAATGTTCCTGTTTTGATTTTACCTTTTCCAGAAATTCTACCTTTACCATCTCCAAAGGAAACAAAACCACCATCATAATCCTCATATTTAGTAAGATAGCATTTGTTTCCAGTCATGTGCCTAGAGCAACCATTGTCAATAACTCCTTTTTCCTTGTACTCATTCTGATGTGGGTTGCCCTACACATAAAATAAGAGAATTATACTCTTTTGGGGATCCAAGCCATTATAGACTTGGATCTGCCTCGTGCATCAATGTAAGAATATTTCTTAAAAGTATTTGATGCACTACTATTTTTGGCTTTCCAAACCCAGTATGCTAAGGCCTTAACAACATTAACCCCCTTTTCTTTATTAACACTTACTACTGCTCTATCTCTAGCAGTAGTATCTATTACCCTGACAGTATTAACCTTTTTATTGAAAATACTATTTTTGTTTGCTGAAGACTTGTTAAATGGCTTTGTGACTTGTGAATATCCCTTTTTGTAAGCATTTGATATTGGTCTAGGATGATTCATAGTTGTTTTTGAGCCAACAGTATTAACTGGTCTGATAGTAGTATTAACACTTGCACCAGCAGTATTAATTTTGCCAGACCTGGTTAATACTGCTTGTGGAACAAATCTTCTATTAGGGTGAGGGTAAGTCATTTTATTAACAAATTTCTTGTGATTCACCTTACTTAAGTTGTTCCACGCTGGTCTTATAACCTTTTTATCACACTCATAATGAAGATGCTCAAAACTACCACAAACAAAACAAGCTTTATTAATCATTTTAAAGTCACTTCCTAGTCTTTGGGACATAAGATTGTTCCAGTTTCTTTGGTTCCCTCTAGGATAGTGTTTGTTTTGTTTAGGTGTTTCTACCTTCTCTACTGTTTCCCTAGCAGACTTAACAAATTTTATCTTTTCAGTGCTAGGTCTAACAGTTTTATCCTTAACATTATTTAGTGATAAATTCTACTCAATATCATCATATAATTCCAATCCTCAATGAATGGACGGTCTTAAACTGTTTCTTCTTAATAGTTTAGGTTCTATGCATCATATTATTTTTGTAACATTAGCAAACTAACGGTTTTGACTCAACTTTCTTAACATTACTAGGTGTAACAATAGTAATAACATCCATATTCTCACTTTCAACTATTTCATCTATAAACATTACATCAGGTTTAAAGGGAATGAAGTTCCCTGTATAAGGTGGGGAACTGCTATGAATCCCTATAAGATTTGGGACTTATTATATTCCGGATTTTCTAACATCTCAGATGAATTCACAAAGCTTTCTACTGAAAGGAGAAGCCTTGCAAGTAGAAGAAGCCTGCATATTATTTCCCTAGTCTAGTTTTAAACTTGTCAATAACTTAACTTTCTATCAAATTATTCAAAGATTTAGATGAATTTTGAAACTTCTATAATGTTAGTTTTAACTCATCTCTCTATTTTTTTGCTTTTTCCAATTTCTTTTTGTTTCAACTAAAGCATTATCTCTTAGTTTAACTTCAAGATTTAAAACATTAATGCTCTCTTCAAACACAACCTCATTTTTATTATAGTGAGCTAGTATAGCTTCTACTGATTCTAAACCTGCTTTATAAGATACTAAATTAAATTGAGAATTTTTGTAATCTAAAGACAAACTATCATATTGTTCTTTGAGAGTAGCATAAGCTTTTACACATGATTTAAAACAATTAATTACTCAGAATTTGAACTGGAAAGAACTTCTTGAAGATGTATATACTGCAATTAATGCATAGGTGTGGGATGAACTTCTTCAGCTTCGGTAGCTCCAATAATACCCTCATATTCCATCTTGGAGCAACACCAAGTTATTTTTAGAGAGGGAGTTTACCACTGTATCAGTTCTGCTGCTATTCTCTCTTCCTTTGTTTTCCTGATTTGCTAGGTAGCTCTACTATTCTCTTGCAAACGTGACCTTTTTTATGACAATTGTAGCAATCCCAACTTTAGAACTGTCCAATTCTAACTCTTTGACCATTTACATCAAACTTTCTGCCTGTCCTTTTGATGAAATTTCTTGCATAATTGTCAGCATTGGCCATTCCCATTGATAAATCCATTTCTTATAGGTCATCAGGATCAAATTTATTCTAGATCCTCGCGCTGCAAGTTGAGGAGAATTGGGTGTCTAGCTAGACAAAGCACCATATCACAACATCACTTTGTTTATCTCTAGATGTAGGATTATTTGAGTATGTGAGCAGACTAACTCCATATGCAGTGTTTATCTGCTTCATTTGTGCCTGATTGTTGTTGTATGCTAGTTTGTGCTATTAGGAGAGTTACTTTTTGAATGCTTGTCTTCGAGTTTCCATTTTTCTTCTACATTACCGACACAAAAGCCACATTTTTTGGATTTTGGCTTGTACTTGATGATCCTGTAAGTTCAGGTTCATATATCTTCAAGTTGTTGTACAAGTCATCTAAACTGATGGTCTCTATTTCCTCTTTGTTCCTCCAGATCAAAGCATGAGTCTTCCATACAGTGGATGACTTCTCAATTGTTATTAAGTATATGTCTCTTGTGCAATAATTCGCCTTGATATATCCAACTGGATCTAATATGTTTTTGCAACTATCAAAAAGTTTGATCCATTGTTTCATTTTTTGAACTTGATCCTGTAAAGTTCTCATATTGTTGCTTGAGTAGAGTTCTCTGAACTTTCTTGGATTCCTTGTTTCCTCCATACCTCTTCTTTATGGCTTCCATGAGCAATTTTGCATCTTTATATGAATGAAACTTTAGTTGATCCTTATTTGGAAGTGCCATCAATAGAGTTCCTCTAGCTTTCATCTCATTCCTCCTGTCTTGCTTTTCTTCTACAGAAGTGGGTTCATATTCCTACTCAACTTCTCCAACAGTTCTCTTCAGCACTTTGTTACCATTCAGAATTACTTCCCAGAGGGAGTAATCAGTCATGAGAAAGTATTGTTCTATCCTCATTAACCAGAGATCATATTCCCCTGGGTTGAGGATAGGAAGTCTTGCAGTCAGAGTTATAGAAGTAGTTCCTGCTTCCATCTTATTACTGAGAAATAGATTTCGTATATATTGTTTGTTTCTTCTTATTCAAAGCTTTACAACAAGCTCTGATACCACTTGTTGGTCCTGGTGAACATGACTCTTGAACCTTAGCTTGAGTAAGTTTAGTATCCTTGCGAAAATCCAAATGGCACTAAGATTAAAAATTTGAGTGTATGATATAAACTATCGGGAATCTAGTTATACCTTCTGTGACAGCTCCTGTATAGGGTTTACAACCTTGATGCTATGCAATACTTATGAAAGACTGATATGATGTGATATGAATTTTCTAACTAGTTGTAGGGTTCCTTTTATACACTAAGGGAATCCATTATGGATTATACAACTAAGGGTTAACTGATAATGCATATCTTATTTTTATTTAACTCATGCATAGTGAATAGCATTGAGTATCTACTTATATTAAGACTACTACCGTACAAACTATACTAGAAGTACTAATTACGTACTAGCAGAGTACTAAATAATTTAACTAACAGTTATTAACTACTTTAGTTGTTTTTCTCAATCTTTAGATTAAGTATCAACTTGAACCAGCTGTAATTAATTAGCACCAGAGTAGTAACTCAGAATTCCCAACATTAATCGTACTAAGCGATCTAAACTTTATAAGTTGTATGTTTCGCTTTTTATAATAGATGCGAATGTTGGTGATACTGACTACTAGAGGTTATGATGTATTGAAACAGGGTCGATTTAGGTTATGGTTGTTCGCATCTTGGCGGGGCAAATTATTAATTTTGCAGCCATGGCGGATGTATACCTTTCCTTGATTTTTAACCTGTCTGAACCTCACACTTGACTGTGCTTGATTTTAATGTAGTCTTGATGGCCTTGGTGGGTGTTCTTATGTGTTATTGATCAACACATCCACTCTGAGCCAACCCAAAAAATGTAGGCTTTTGTCGCCTACCGTGATGGGTATTGATAGTATGTATAATATAATGTTTTCATGTTTCCAGATGGATACGTGATGGAAGGGGCTATGCTATTGATATTGATTACAAGAGGCCATGATGAATTTAACCAGGTTCGTTTAAGGTTGTGGTCGTTCGCAACTTGGCGAGGCAAATTATTAAGTTTGCAGCCTTGGCGGATGTATCCCCTTCTTCGATTTTCAACATGTCTGAGCCTCACACTTGATTATGCCTGATTTTGATGTAGTAGTCACAGCCTTAGCGTGTATAAAAAGGAAACCAAAAAGGGTTTAGGGTCCGGTTCTTGGGGTAAAAAGGTGATCACAAGGAATGAAGGTGGATGGGGTGCCAAGAAATTAGTAAATGATTCCCAGAAGGTCTATTAGATCTCTCTCTCTCTCTCTTTCTCTTTCTAATTGCATCTCAGATCTATCTGATCATTTAATGGCAGCTTGATGCCGGGATGATATTCCTTCTTCTTCCTAAAAAATCAGATCTTGCATTAAATTGCATATATTTTTTAGGTTTGAAATCCAAACATAATACCTATTGTTACAAATCCAGATTCAAACCCACAAGAAAACTCACTATGAGATAATGGAATCGGCGGCCAGAACATGCTCAAAAATCATCAGGCAGGTTTTTTTAGAGATCTTTAATATCAAATTTCTTTGTGGAATGGAACACTTTAATTATGAACTTTGAACGATAGATACATTTTCATTATGCTCATTCTTTTGTTAAAACATTTATAATTTTAGCTCCAAATTTTGCAGGCAGTTTCACGCATCTTCGGAATTACTCAACAGAAGAGGGGACAAAGTTGAAGAGAATGGAGGGTTTCTTCCGCTTCAACAGAGGTATCTATCTATTTTTCACTATAAAGTGTTTGAATTTGTTACTAGGAAGCCGAATTTTACCTAACGAACTTATTGACGTGGCACTATGGCAGATTGTGAGCAATAGCGGGCTTAGATTCGCTGTTGAGCATGTAAAAAGGTCATGCATGTATTAGTGTATGTAGATGTGTGTCGAAATTATAAGGTTTTAGTACAAGACCAAGTGCTTCTTTTGGTTTAATTTTTATCTCACTACTACCAATTTGAGATAAACAGTTATTTGCACGTCGTGATATGAAAAAGCCCAAACTCTACTAATTGATGTAGGCTGGAATAATGTGGATTTAGTGAATAAAGGCTTTGTTATGTGTCATAGTTGGTCTTGACGTAGAACTTTGGCCTTCACCTCTTGGCAATTAGAATGCGCACTAACGATAGGGGGTTTATTTTGTGTTTTGTAACCATCAATTATTGATTTAAATTTATGGACAATTGGGTTTTGCTTGCTATGTCAGTAGGTAGTTGATTGGTCAAAAAAGAGAAAGACTTTAGTTTTACTTGCACGTATTCTGTTAAACTGATATAGAATAAAGCAAAGTTAAGTTAGTTGCTACTCAAAAGTTGTGTAAGATTATTTGTGAACTGCCTTCATTATAAATACTACAATCACATTCTACATGGTTTTATTTCATTGTGTTGTTGTTGACGAAACTATTTCACATCGAATATCTATTGCAGGTTACATGGAGGTTGAAGCATGCAAAGGATCAGAAGATTAGCAGACTCGATGGTGAGAATAACATGAACACTGATGTACTTCAGATATATCTTATGTTCATTTTTTTAATTCCTTATAATGTTGTTGCTAATGGAAATGAGGATTAATCATAAAAAGTAATTTTTAATAAATGCATAACCTATATATAAGTTCTACTTATGTTACATATTATGGTTCTATGCTTCACCGTCAATTTTGCTGACAAACAGTATTGTCTCTAAAAATTTGTTACAGGATCTCAAGAAGAAAGACAGCGAGATAGCTGCAAGCTTACAAAGCTGACTCGAGGAGAAGGGAAGAGGTATATTTTTGTATTCGTATGTATGTAACTATACGTTTTGAGTCCGTAGATTTCACCTAGGCATATGTAAGTTAAGAAAATTTAAAGTTTTTATAATTATTTGATTAATGATGTGTAAATAGTAACAATAATCACACTTAAACACTCATCCAAACACCCTGGGCAAAAGCTCCCTTTTCTATTCTATCAATAAAAAGTCATGTTTTTGCGTCATTGGCGTGTTACTTTTTGCGGTTTCAGTGTGGATATTTTTTTAGAACTATTGAACAAATTTTGTTTCAGTAAAAGAGCAGAACAGCTGCAAGAAGAGGCATCAAAATGGAAAAACGACTGTAAGATTAATGAAAAAACAGTTGAGAAAGTAACCAGAAGAAGCGGAGAAAGAGGAGAATGTCATGAGATGGAAGAAGCTGAACAAAAAAACAACTTGCTTTGCAAAAACATACATCAGTGAAGGTGAGATAAGAATAGCTGATTTAGATATACCTTATGTTACAGTAATGCAATGCCACTTAACTGAAAATGGCATATACAAGAATTTAAAGATTGCTTGCACCTATCATTTAAAATACAACCCTGCATTCTAAAATGTTCAGCTTATCAGCTAATTAAGGTTTCCTTTCCATTAGTGAATCTGACCTATATGTAGTAAGCTTAATTGTATTAGGGGTGTTTGGTATTGTGTTTTGGAGGTAACATGTTGGCATGGAATACTTGAATTAGATAACCAACTTTAACAAGATGGAATTGAGGATATGTGCTTTAGTTGTTTAAGTGTTTGGTAATTCTGACTAATTATTTGACCCTAAATAATCAGATAATTAGAACCAGTGTGACAATAACCAAACACCAGAGGACTAGAAACAGATTGTCATTGACTTTAGAACAAAAGAAATTACATAGTGACTTTGAAATTGCATTGCCAAACACCTTGTCAGCATTTTTATTTAGGGCTCCTGTTAGCATTCCTAAAACTCTATCTAACCCTCATTTAATATTCAGTTAAACTTGGAGAGGATTGTGCTATCTTTGATGATATGTTTGAATGTTGCCAAATATATGCTGGTGCAACTATTGGTAAGGTATAATCTTGAATAGTATTTTATTGTATTTGAAATTTCAGATTTTGTGTATATATCAGACTTAACCTTTCTTGCAGATGCTGCACGCAGACTAAATAATCAGCTTTGTGACATTGCCATTAACTGGTCTGGTGGATTACACCATGCCAAAAAGTGCAAGGTGTCTAGATTTTGTTATATCAATTATTTGGTTTTGAGAATTTTAAAGCTTCTCAAGTATCATGCACAGGCTCTGTATATTGATATAGATGTCCATCATGGTGATGGTGTAGAGGAAGCCTTTTACTTCACTGACAGGTAACACATCTCGTACTGCCCTTGATTTTATATTCGAGATTAAATTCGTAATGTCACCTTTTTATTTTTGGATAGTAGTTATAGAAAGCATAATCAAACCAGAACAAAATTGAAATTTAGATGATTGAACATTTATTAAGTAATTTTCGTGTATGTTCAAAAGTACAAACCAGGTTTGTGACTCTTTAATTAGATGATTACTATTTAGATCATTTTTGTTATATGTTAAAGTATTGATGTATAGTGTAATGGAAAGTCTGTGTGTTTTTCTTTGTTAAATATCTGATGCAGACATATTGAAATAATACATAAGTTCAGATAGATTAATTACACAGTGTGTCATGACTCATGATTAATTACAAGTTTGACTGATGTTGCATGTTTTGAATGCATGGACACTCTTTGTATGGGGTATCATTTACAACTTTAAGCTACAAGTTAAAATTTGCCAAAAAAGGATAGTTTTAAGCAAGTGTTACCTTACCAAACATCAATACCCAAAACAAACAAGTGACAATAATTGCTAAAGAACGATTTTTATAGTAATGAATCATTTTATTACTGCGTTCCACTTTAGGAATGTAGATTTAATTTCAACACTGTTGCAGAGCAGTATCATATACTTTCTATATTCCACTTTAGTCGTGCATTTCCTCAAGTGATTTTCATGGGCATAAACTTCTCACATTTTATATGTTTTGCAGAAAGAGGTTCAGCTTCTGCAAATCCAGCTGAGATGCCGTCTGATGAGATACTAAAGGCGGTTGTACAGGTTGCTATAGGCTCCGCTCGAGTATTTTGCTTTCAAGTTCAGCTTAGTTCAGTTTCATGAAATCATCAAGAAAAACCAATTATTGAAGTTGGGCATTACAACGGTAATGAAATATGATTGTTTGCCGGTTTACTGGTGAACGTAGCCTAAAAGCCCGAATGTCATAGTCCTGAAACTAGAGTTGCTATTGTCCGTTTTAAAACAGTGATTAGATCAGTAATTTTTTTAATCTTAAGTAGTATTAAAATTTTAAAATTGATTGTGCTATGATATTTATGGTAGTACAAAGTCACTTTGGGTTTGATGTTTGTTAGAGTAAAACTCATGTGAAATGCTGCTTTATCCAATTGTTTTTGCTAGCTTAAAACTCAAATTATTCGTTGTTGTTATTGTTCGACAACATTCTAATAGCAACATCCAAATTTACAACACGTGAACATACATAAATAATAACTGCTCAATGTTTTTTGCTGAAAAATATATTTAACATACTACACAACAATGGGTGTAAAATGATGTTTCTTCTTACGCTAACACAAACAATGTCACAGAACATTAAAAAATATATGTGCAACCATTACTCATTTAAGAGCTTACAGCTCAATGTAATATAACAAGAAAGGAAAAAACCGTGACCTTAAACGTAGGCAAAACCCGCTACTGCAAAACACCCCGCCGAGCCACATTCATCCTTAATGAACACCCGCGCTCCGTAACGAAGCGCGGGTTACAAACCTCGTTAATTAATAAACTCAGTTTCCTTAAACAAAATGAAATTATATGAAGATAAGAGGTAATGAATTAGATTCATAGAAGAAGCAAACATAGTAATGTCATTTAATCTATCATTCATTTATGAGTAGCTGATTATAAATTTAGTCTGTTGAAACTTTTTTTGTTTGTGTCATTTGAATCTAATTTATATTAGGTTACATTATCTCATTAATTTAATAAGCAATCAGCATCTCCACAAGAATGAGAAGGTATTAAGTAGGCATACAAATTGGTACTTTGGTTCGAATTTTACGTGGTGTGTGATTAAACAATTAATTATGCTTGTTAAACTGATTTCAAAAAATTTATTATAATAAAATTAGAACGTTAAAATACCATGCAAGGAAAAACGCAACAAACAACTTCTTGTTGAAAATCTTCCAAACATGGGTGTAAGTTATAAATCATAGTTTGAAATTATAAATCTTTCATTAATTTTACTTTTTAACCTTGTGGGCCACAAGATATTGGAATAAATTAACAATTCTTATTATACATCAAAGATGGGAGGTGATATTCTCAAGGCATGATTTGATAAATTCAAGGTAAATGAGAGCGAGTTTACAAATATACCCTTATAATTTATTAACATCTTCTTTATTAGTTTACCCTAGTATTCATAGCCATCAACATAGTTACTACCCACCATTTTCTTCCACGCCAAACGCCAATTTGTACTGCTTATGCCGCTTGATTTTATGATCGCAGGTAACCTTTTTACGATTGAATTGTTGTTGTGTTTCATAATGTTTAACAAGACTATCTAACAACACTCACAATTGCAAAACATGAATTGGCTTTGGAATATGAGGTTTGATCAAGATTGGTTAAGAATGATCATATTATGGTGTTTTTAATGTTAAATGAATTGGTGATTATTAATTTATAATGTATGCGCAAGTTGGTTTTTTTCATAGCACCATTATAATATTTCACAGTAATCAACTTTAGGTGTAATCTTAACGTACGAATAATAAAGTATGGGGCAAAACTAAACACACTTGGGTGTGCCACTGAAGAACACATAATTTTATAGATATTTATACAATAAGTGTTCATGTAGCTGCATGCATGAATATATTAGGTTAGGTGGAGAACTTTGTAAAATTGTGAATTTTAAGTCCACACATTAGTTGTTACTATATATGATTGTTGTGTACATTAATTGTGAAGGATTTTGTATTTACATGTATAGGTGGAGAACTTTATACTACAGATATGATGAATCAAAATGAATAACTTTATCTTGCTAAATCGAAATTTGATTCATATGATGATTTAATGTACGAGCATTTTATTATGCTAAAGGTTATGGGATATCTATTCGTGATTCACGAAAAGACAACTATGTAACTTTGCAATGTGCCTTAAGCGGTGTTTATAAAGAACACCCGGAAAAGAAACAAAAAAGGTGTACAGAAAAGAAGCGAAAAAAGAGCACTGGATCTCGTTTGACCAATTGTCCCTTCCAAATTGCGGGCAAAAAGGGAAGTGATGGATTATGGGCATTAAGTCTGAACAATTTGACACATAACCACGAGCCAGCTACTGATATGTCCGGTCTGCCATTGTCTCGTCGATTACCACCTGAAGATGTACAAACTGTAAAACACATGACTCTCTCTGGAATACCCCCATGACAAATTATTTCTTCTTTACGCCAACAAAATCTAAATCTTCCATCAAACTCTAAAACTATTTACAACTTGAAGGAAAAAATTTGTAAGGATGATTTAAAAGATCGATCAATGGTTGGTGCATTGTTTGAGGAGCTTGGAAAAGGTGGTTTTACGTATGATATTTCACATGATACGGAAGGGCATATAAATCGCTTGTTTATTGCACACCCATTGTCCGTTAAATTGGCCAAAGCATTCTCTAACACCTTTGTGATGGATTGCTGATGCGGTCGTCGTAGGACTTCTACACGAAGTTTTACAACTCCCTAGGCAGAGCACCTAATAGTTATAGTAGTAGTATAGGCAAGACTCGGGGGGTTGTTATCGTTTATTCAGGGAATAGGTTAGGAAGGCTTGATCACGGTCTAACAGAATTCTAAGGGTTGAGAGAAGATTCTTTTTGTGTTTTTATGTTTTATGAAAGCAGGTAAAATCATATATTGGAGAGGTGGTTGGTTTTAGCTATTAAACTAAATATAAACTAAACTAGTGGTGATAACAATATAATAAAAGACTATGTTTATTTAATCATATATTACTTCCTAGATTGCTTCTCCTAGTATTGTTGCTTTGTCACACTTGTGATGATCTATGTAATTATTCCGTTAAGGCAACGCACAAGTAAGGTAGTATGAAGACTATTACAAGGCCCCTAAGAGTATATTAAATGCATGTGAAATATATTAAGAGTGGATCAACCATATAAGGGGCAAGGTAGTATGAAGACTGTTACCCGATGGTATCCTTTCTACACAATCATGTTTTCCTAGACATATCAACAGCGATACAGACAAAAGCTGGTTTTCTAAGACCTAACATGCACATCCATCACAAGAAGCAACACCATTAAGATCTACATTCTAGGTTTTATACAATTATAAATAAACACAATAGAAGGTTTAGCCAAGCATGTTCTAGATAAAGCCAGAACATAAATAAATCAGACAACACATAGACATATTGAATGATTAAATAAACCTTACTTGATTAGAACATGAATTGAAGGAAGTACAATAGGGTTTTTAGGCCCTAAAATCGTCCCTAACAGCTGCTAAACGAACTAGGGTTCGTACCCTCTTTTTATTCTAAAGTTACACACTCAAAACCCTAAATTCGGGTTTATATATATAAGAAAATCGCTGTGACGGCGTAGCGTTTTAGTCGTGACGCCGTCATGAAAGTGAATATTCTAGATAATGGGCTGGGTCGTGTGCTCTGACGCCGTCGTAAAATCTTGTGACGCCGTCTTGGTCTTCGTTGTGACGGCGTCACGTTGTATTTGTGACGCCGTCTCCAGCTTCTGAGAACATTATCTTGAGAGATGTTGGTGTAGGTCCGTAGTCTCGTCCTTTTCTTCTCCAAATGAGCCCAAGTCACGTGTAATTCTTCCAAATGCGTTCCAAATGTAAAATACCTGAAAAGGAACGATTAAGTACATATTTTGGGCATAAATGCACGATTTAAGGGGCTAAACGACCTCGAAAAAGTATATAAAATGACACCTCATCATATATCTTTGCAAGGTCGTGATGTTCTACTAAACACACATAATGTCTAAAACATAATAACTAAAATTTCAGTTAAACAAAGTCAAATCTTTTGTGTAACAAAAAAATATACAAAATATCAATTGTTATTAACACATAATAAAAAAATTATGTAAAACTCGTGCGTGCATGTGTATTGTAACTATTCAAGTATTAAAAAGTTAATATAATTTTTTAGAAAAATATTAAACATTATAAAATCATGAATTTATGAATTGTAATAGTATTTAACTTCAAAACAACTTTATTCAAATATTATTACCCGTTATATTATCTGCCCAAATTACGTGTGTGCACAGATTGATATAATTGGTTTGTTGATTAATAATTAAGATATTACTATTTCGAATAAAAATATCGAGAGTAAAAAGAGTTTGAAATTCGAACCGTAAGAACTGAAGTGAGTTTATATTAATTTACACGGAACAAAGTAAAAAAACAACATAATCAAACATATAAACATCAAATGTTCTTGAAAAAACATATAACCTCCTTAAAATTGCAATAAGGAAATTATTATTTAATTCATCATTTATCTCTAAGTCTTGTGCGTGCACGAACATTAAAACTAATAGTCTCACAAGCAACAACAATTGTGGATTTTGGCGGCCTTTTTCTAATTAGGCACCAGCGACGTCGTACTTCTTTGGGATTTGTGCACTTAGTCAATTAACTCCAAGCACTTTAAAAGTTATGCCCAAAACATCCATTATGATAAGACCGGACCAAATGACTGAATATAAGGAAAATAGTGAACCAAGGACTGACATAAATATATATTTCGGTTCAGTTTGTTCTGCGGTATATTATACTCAACCTTAGCATGCTTGTAAGTTTCAACCGAAAAGTGCATGTTTTTACAAGATAGAAGCGGCTCACGACGGCCGACAGCTAGCTTATAAGAAGAAAGATAGGGAGATTTGATGTGGCGTCATTAAGGGAAAAAAATCATGTTGGTCTACTAGATCTGAGAATCATCTCGTGATATCATGTTCAATGATGAAAAGTGTATAGATTATGATGTATCATTGAACTAAATTTGTAGAAATCAAATGTGAGATATAAGAAAACCCTAAACGGACCTTAAACCCGTAAATGGTGTTGGGTATATAAAACTAATCTATCATTTAATAAATGACACTTAAAAAGAACCCTAACGAACGCCCACAAACAACAAACGGGGTCTTGCCGACTAAAGTTATATAATATTTAGGGTAAATTACATCGTCGGTCCCTGAACTATACCCGTTTGCTCGTTTGGTCCCCAAATAACGCCGTTCGCGGGGATGCTTCCCAAGGTGGGCTTTTAGGCGCTCGTTTGGTCCTAAGAGCCCCGTTATACATAACGGCAGTTGTTTCTCTTGTTATCTCTCACATGTCTTGCTGCACAAGAAGCGTATTTACCTTTCCTGTGCAGCTAGACGTGTCAGAGTAACAAGGGAAATAACTATCATTGCGTATAACGGGGCTCTTAGGACCAAATGGGCACCAAAAGCCCACTTTGGGAAGCATCCCCGCGGACGGCGTTATCTAGGGACCCAACGAGGTTTAGTTCAGGGACCAACAATGTAATTTACCATAATATTTACCATATGAGACATGATTTGCATGCTCCATTAATTGATTTGCACACTCAAAAGTATTGTGTCTTGACATATATATACGAGTAAATTGCAAAAATGGTCCTTGTGGTTTGGCCAAATTGCAGATTTGGTCCGTCAAATTTCAAAATTGCAAAAAACGTTCATATTTTCAAGGTTTGGTTTCACTTTTGGTCCTTGGTCGACTTGAAATGACTAAAATACCCCTCTGCAATTTGGCCAAACCACAAGGACCATTTTTGCAATAATAAAAAATTTTAAAAATTTTAAAAAAAATCTGTAAGAAATTTTTTTTTAATTTTTTTATTTCGGTTTTAGTTTACGAGCAATAATAAAAAAAATTTGAAAAAAAATATTTATTTTATTTCGGTTTCAGTTTAAGAGCAATAATTAAAAAAAAATTAATTTTTTTTATTTCTGTTTCAGTTTACGAGCGATAATAAAAAAAATTAAAAATTTTAAATTTTTTTAATTTCGGTTTTAGTTTACAAGCAATAATAATAAAAAATTTAAAAATTATTAATTTTTTTTATTTCGTTTCAGTTTACGAGCAATAATAAAAAAAATATCTAAAAAATTTTTTAAATTTTTTTATGTCGGTTTCATTTTACGAGCAATAATAAAAAAAATTTAAAATTAAAATTTTTATTTATTTCGGTTTCAGTTTACGAGCAATAATAAAAAAAATTAAAAAGTTAAAAAAAAAAATTTTAAATTTTTATTTTTTTTTTATTATTGCTCGTAAACTGAAACCGAAATAAAAAATTTTTAATTTTTTTTTAATTATTGCTCTTAAACTGAAACCGAAATAAAATAAATACATTTTTAATTTTTTTTTTTATTATTTCTCGTAAACTAAAACCGAAATAAAAAAAAATAAAAAAAACATCTTACTGATTTTTTTTTGAAAATTTTAAAATTTTTTATTATTGCAAAAATGGTCCTTGTGGTTTGGCCAAATTGCAGAGGGGTATTTTAGTCATTTCAAGTCGACCAAGAACCAAAAGTGAAACCAAACCTTAAAAATAAAGACGTTTTTTGCAATTTCAAAATTTGACGGACCAAATCTGCAATTTAGCCAAACCACAAGGACCATTTTTTGCAATTTACTTTATATATACATTTAGATTACTTGTACTCATGTTCACATCTACAAGGATATAAATTTCAAGATACAATAATGTGTGAAAATCACGTCCCTTAACATATGAGAGGTGATTTGCACACTCTTAATTTTGATTGGGACACTCATTGTTCAAGCAGATAGTGTGAACTCTGATACAACTATGTAATACACAGATGAGAGTGTCACAATCAATTTTTAGAATATGCAAATCAATTCCCTTAACATATACATCCACTTTTCTTAAAATAAATAAATAAATATACATCCACTACACATCACATTTGAAAGTCAACTTGCGTCAATTATTGTCGTTCTCATGGTCACGATAATCAAAGACTGTGACGGGTCAATGACAGCATGCAATGGCAGTCCTGCAGCAGAGTGTCTGCAGTTGGAAGAAGAAGAAGAGTTTATGATGGATTCAGAAGAGCATAGACGGATTCTGTCGGGTACAGGCCGTCTCATTTTAGCGAGTCTAGACCCTCAAAATCCAGCATGCGGCCGTACCGGCTGTGGAGGAGGATATTTAGTCAACGCTGGTAACCGAAAATGCACACTATACGACTGCTCCAGATGATTTAGAAGCAGCTAGCGTGGTTGGTTCATTATGGGATGCTTTGTCACTTAATTGTGTATAGGTATAATTGTAACTTGAATAAGATGCTAAACTTGATTATATATGTATCGTGAACCCCTTTCACTTGTATTCTAGTTAAGTTATTACTGTATTGTTTTAAAGTTAATTAAAGATTGAAACTGGAAGTTGCAATCACGTTTCACGACCGAAGCTGGTGGAACAGTTAGAAATCATTTTAGAATTTTATTTTAAGGTGGTTAACATCTCTTCACTTCATATCCACGTAACAAAAAGTCAAACATCTTATCTGCTTAAATATCTGTACATACTTAGAAGACTTTCAAATGACACATACAACTAATTCTTTCAAGATATTTTTCACCTGAGAAAAAAAACCTAAAAATCCGTTTACTCACACTTTTTTTCAACAATTTTCAAAAAAGTGAAATTTACATTCTCTAAATTTTAGCTAACAAATTAAAAAACCCATTCAATTCTTCTCACTTTTTCCTTTATGTTTTTTTTCTCAAACAAAATAAACGATATCTACAAAACATTAAAGATATATCATTATAACCCTAATCTCTCGCGTCATCTTTCACCGTCTATTCTATCGACCGTTTGTAATTATTTTTAAAATTTTTTGATTTGAACGTTATTATCCGTTTTTCTACTTTTTCGTTCGTTTTCATTTGTTTTTTTTTTCATCCGTTTTTATACGCTTTCGTGCGTTTGTATCCGTTTTCATCCGTTTTATCCTTTTTTTTACATTTTCACCCGTTTTTATACGTTTTCATTTGTTTCTTTACCTTTTTTCACATTTTTTACGTTTTCATTCATTTTTAACAGTTTTCTTCCGTTTCCATCTGTTCTATCTGTTTTTATACGTTTCCATCTGTTTTCATCTGTTTTTATGCGTTATAATCCGTTTTTAGACGTTTTATTAGTTTTCGCCCGTTTTATTCGTTTTTTAGGTTTTCAACCGTTTTTATGTGTTTTCATCCGCTTTTATATGTTTTTGTACGTTTTTACGTTTTCATCAATTTTTATCCGTTTTTATGCTTTTTTACGTTTTCATCTGTTTTTAACCGTTTTGATCCATTTTTATACGAATTCAGTTATTTTTATACTTTCTTTTGTTTAGATTTTTTACGTTTTCATTCGTTTTAACAGCTTTCATATGTCTTCCGGTTTTATACGTTGGCATCCGTTTTCCTCTGTTTGCGTCCGTCTTTGTGCGTTTATGTTCGTTTTTATGTGCTTTTGTGGGTTTGCATATATTTTTGTACGTTTTTATCCGCTTTCATCCGATTTTATGCGTGTTTATACCTTTTGTACATTTTTGTGTGTTTTAGACGTTTTCGTACAATTTTTTCGGCTTTTATCCATACAAAAATGTATGAAAAGTTACAAAAACATATAAAACATACAAAAACGTACAAAACAAATAAAAGCGTACAAAAACGGATGAAAATGTATATAAACGAACAAAAACAGACGAAAACAGATGAACACGTACAAAAGCGTACAAAACGGACGAAAACGTACAAAAATGTACAAAAGGATATACAAACGTAAAAAACGGATGAAAACGTACAAAGATGTACAAAATCGAATTAAACAGATTAAAACATATAAAAATGTATAAAAACGAATGATAACGTATAAAAACGTACATACAAAAACGTATAAAACGGATGAAAACATACAAAACGAATGAAAATATATAAAAACGTACAAAAACATATGAAAACGTACAAAGATTCAATATGAAAAAAAAGTTGACTATGAAAAGAAAAATGTTTTGAAATAGCTTCATCTAAACATTTTTTTCATTTTTTTTAAAAAGAAATATTTAACTCTATTTAAACGGGTTTTCAAAATTTTCAACTATTCTCTAGCGAAGAAAATCATTCTCTTCTCTAAAAATTCAGAAACCAAATAACAAGAAAAAACTTCACCAACTAAATGGCCCCTTAGGGTTCATTTGGTTTGTTGATAGGTTTAAAGTATGATTCGAATTTGGGATATGAATGAGAAAAAATAATCTGGTTTGTTGATAGGTTTAAAGTATGATTCGGAT
>BQNB010032209.1:0-53354 GCA_026074375.1 Tanacetum coccineum | reverse complement strand
CCATTTTAGTTCATAATTGACCATTTGATTTCAAGTTTGGAAGCTTATGGAGTAATAAGCTAACAAAAGCTTATTGAGCTTATTGCCCAAGGTTTAGAGGCTAGGGAGCCACTTAGGTGTATTTTTTTAAGCCACTCACTCTACAAGAGTGGCTTAGGTCTGAGACTACAAAAAACTCAGGTTTCATTTCCTTAAAATTTCATTTTAGCATCAATATAGCTTATATAAAGTAGCTTATTACTTTGTTTACTTTGTGCTAAATCCTGTTAAAAAAGTTTAGATAGTTTAGATGTTCAAATGCCTTGAATTGTTTTAGTGATAACCATTTTTGTTTACATTCTTTTAAATTCTGTCATAAGTAGTAGTATAAGCTAGTAGAGAAACTAGCTTATTTTTCCTAATAAGCTAGGCAATTTATAGCTTAAATAGTTTAATTAGTTCATTTTAAGTAGAAGTGGATAAAAGGTTTTAAAAGTTTTAGCTTCAAAATAGATTTTAAGTCCACTTAGCTTTGACAGCTTTAAAGTAAAGGGGTGTTTGGCATAAGCCTTAAAATGGGTCAAAACAAGCCTTGGCATGGGTTGAGGCAACTTAGCTTGATTAAGCTTAAGTTTTAAGCCTGTACTAAGCTGCTTTTAAGAGTTATAAGTTTTAAAAATTGTTTTCCAAGGTTTTCTAAAACCAATTTTGAAACTGTGGGTTTTAAGAGACACCACAAGTGCTTATTTAGTTAAGCACTTGTGGTTTGAGTTTAAGCATCAAAAAAGTGTGTTTTGAGTGTCCAAAAAAGGCTGTCAAAAGCCTTTTGTCTTTTGACTTTGGTAAGTCAAAGTTCACCAAGGTTTTTAGTGTCACAGTTTTTAAAAATCCAACTCCCTTTTTCACCATCAAAAATAAGCAAGCTAAATTGATTTTTAAAAGCTCAAAATTTGTGCACAAGCTGTTTAGCTAGAGCACTCAATCTGTTTTAGGCTTTTAGGTGTGTTTAAGAGCTTATTTGACAGCTTAAAATAAGCTGTCAAATAAGCCCTTGAGATTTGCCTTAAAGCTCCCCTGGTGCAAAGGGGAGACTTTAGGCTTATTTTTCTCAGCCATTAAGAGCATTTAAGCCCAAGTTATTGGCTTATTTCAAGAACCAATAAGCTCTTGTATAAGCCTCTTGACTTTCAGACCTTAGGAAGCTCATTTGTGTGCTTATTTTTAAGCCCAAACCTTGCTTTTGGCAGTTTCAGGTTGTCTTAGGTGTAGGGGTGCTTATTTACCTTAGGGCTTAGTCAGCTTATTTTATAAGCTCCTTTTAGCTTTTAATAGCATTTTAGGTTAGTATAAATAGTTGTTTAGCTTATTTACTCTTTTCCTAGCTTATTTGTTCAACTACTTTAAGCTTTTTAGCCATTTAGCTTAGTTTTAGTATTTCTGTCAAAAATAAGCTGTTACAGCTTATTTAGTTTAGCTTGTAACCTTTTCAGCTTATTTAAAGTTTGTTTAGACTCCCTTTAGCTTATATTGTCCAAGTCTTAGCTTATTTCGACCAAATGTCCAAAAAGACTTAGTTTTTTTTCAAAGCTTTTAAGCCCTTTAAGCATTTCTGCCAACTTTAAGCTTATTTTTAAGCTTATTTATTGCTTTTCATAAAAAGTTGTAGAAGACAAAGTTGTTAAGCCCCACGAGCTTAACAACTTTGCTTCTTTGAGTTTTCGAAAAAAAAAAGGGGAAAGACACTTGGCCCGGGTGAGCAAGACTCGAACCCGGGACCAAGCGATACAGTCCCCCTTTTACACACACACTCTAACCAAAAGCGCCCTTGGGTCTTTTTCGTTAAAGACTCAAGGGCATTAATATTTATACACTTTTTGGCTCCATAAGCCTATAAGCTGAAAGAGCTTATTTTCGGGCTTATTTTTTAAGCAAATTTTGTGTTTCTCATTTTTCGTAGGATCTTCATAGTGTAAAGTATTTTTAGAAAATTTTTCAGAATTTTTCGTAATCGTTTAATATTTTTTATAATTTAATTTAGTTAAAAGTTTATTTAATTCATAAAAAAATACAAAAATTATCAAAAAAATATTTTGCTTTTTTAGAAAATTTCTTTATTGTCATTTAGTCTGTAGGAAAATTAAAAAGTTTTCGTAGGTTATTTTACAATTTCCTCAACTTAAAGAAACGGTCCGGTAACGGGATTTTTGTTTTGACACGTCGGTTTTTTTTTTTTGTTCAAACGAACTCCGTTTTCGGTCTAGTCTTTTTCATTCTTCGTTATTTGTCCCATAGAGTAGTTTAGAAGTGAAAAATTCTTCGTAGGGTTATTTTTAAAGATTTTAGGTTTTTCCCCCTTTGTTCGGGATTCGGGCTCTCGTTTTCTAGTTTAATTTTGTAATTTCTAGGTTTTTCTTAAACGTTTTAGTTTGTCATTATCTAATTTGACTTTTTCAACTTCTCAAATTAATTCCTTCCTTCAAACTCAAATCTTCGATTGTATCGATTTTCCATTCCAGCCTCGTTGGGGATAAACGACCCGGGAAAGCTCTATACTACTTCTCGGTATCATTGATCTTGTTGATTTTTAGACTTATATATATATTTTATATTTTATTATATATTATATATATATATGGTGTAAATTTCACCAATCAATTTTTGGCGCCGCTGCCGGGGAGGCTGTGAAGCCGATTATCGTTACGTTTGATCAATTGTGTTTGAAACTGTGAATATTTTCTTTTATTATAAAAATACAAAAATATTTTTCATTTCTTTTAGTATAATTATCAGATAAAAACCAAAGAAAAAAACCAAAAATATAAAAACATTGTCCATAAAAAAGAAAATAAAATTCACAAATTGGTAAAATACCAAAATATAATATTCTCAACTGAGGTATTATCATAATAAGTTCCGGTGAACTTGTTGGTTCCCAACTCGAACAAAAGATTTAAAAACTTGCCTTTTGTGTCTCTTACGACGTACGGCTCACCTTGAAAAGTTAAACAAACTATAAAGTGGGTATAAGGAGGGTTGTTCCTAGGAACTACGACCCGAAAGGAGAAATAAGCTTCGCGCTATTCCTACTCCTCCGCTCACCTGTGAGTTTATCTTTTTGAGAGCTACCGTGAAGTAAGTAGATTATTTGGTTTAAGTTGTCTTATCTCATTGTCCGTTAAAATCAATTGTGAATAAATCTTTGAAAAAACCAAAAAAAAATTAGTGTAAATTTTCTTTTTGTATTTCTATTTTGTGCATGCGCACTCGATCTCAAGCCCGTATTTCAGTTCCAGAACCTCCTGTCCGTCAGCCTTCTGTTGAATCATCTAATCTTGAGAAACCTGATAATCCTCCCATAGTTACGATGGCAATAATCGTAACTATGGCGCACTGCTCGAAGCACCCACCGAGGGTTACGAGGATCCCGATTAGTTATTCCGGGAAATCACGCGCATATCTTTGAGATCAAAGCCATGGCTACTTAATCTTGTCCAAAACAAGCAATTTTTTAGGAAATGAAAAGAAGACCACAACTCACATCCCGTTATTTCAACAAGATCACTTCTAACGATGAAGATCCCGATCCGTACCAAATACGTCCGGTTAAACTTATGCTTTTCCCGATTTTCCTCTCGAAAGGGGCAGCCATATATGCTAGAAATAGAACCCCCCATCGGTCGTATTGAAACATGGGTATCTTGTTTTCGAAATTTATTAACAAATTCTTTCCCTCCCTCTAAAACAACAAATCTCATAAATGAAATCAACGAGATTTTCAGCAAAAAATATGATGAGAATTTTATGATGCTAGGGATCCGGTTCAATGTCTTTTAAGGGGATAGCCCTACATCATGGTTTTCAAGAATGCATCAATCTCGATACATTCTAAAAATGCCTAAGAAACTCAAAGGCTACAAGATTCATTGAACTCAGCTGCTCGGTGGTGTAACTTCTTAGACAAAATGCCTTCTAGAATTTTAAAAATCATCGAGAGCAAAGTCTAAGGTCGATCAAATCAAGAAAACAAAGCTGTTGAGCTACAATGAGTACAAGCTCTTCCAATCCACCCAACAAGTCTCATCTGATGTTGCCTGGAACTCAAAGACATGGTTCGGCATTAATTCTCGATATAAAGAAACCAAACCCCAGCTTCCGCCCCCGAAAACAGCTGTTGAACAAAAGATGTGTAACTTTGTGGGGGAGGTCATTTCTTATCAGAACTGTCCACCACAAACAGCAACACATGTACCATGACACGATCCAAGAGTATGTGTTCCCTCCTCAGGCCGCTGCGGCCAATTTTCAAACCTAGCTAATTCCTGGTTATCGACCTCCGAGATGGTCCCAAAAAAAACAAAATCAATTCGAAAACCTCCTGGTTTTCCTCACCGTCAGAATCCTCATGCAAATAGTCAAAACAATTTCAATCGAGGAAATAAATTCAATCAAAATAGAGGAAACAATTTCAATTTCAACCAATGTCAGATTTATCGAACCCTCGGTTCATCAAACCAGTAGCTCATTCAAGGCCCTCTGCGTCCTCAGACACAAACGGTGTGTCAAAACAGATATTTGAAAGATATGTCACAGCAAATGATGCAGTGTTGAGGAAACTTGCAAAACCACGGTCAAAACCTGCAATCCCAAATGGCAAATTTTAACTGCATGCTTTCAAAATTTGTACTGAAACAAGCATTCTACTTCCGGTTCTGGCAACTCGTCTGTGGTAACACTATTACCAACCCAAAGGAAGATTTAAAAGGTATCACTACCCGAAGTGGTGTTACCATCCAAGGACCAAAAGCAGTTAATCATGACGCCGAGGTGACAAAGGACACGATGCCTCCTGCTAATAACGGAAGCAACCGAAGACCTCCATACCTCCTGTTTCTCCAAATTCAGTCTCGTAATATCCCAAATCCTGAGCCCCAATGTTGCTCCTGTTGTTACTCCTTTTTACTAACTCCAGGTTCCTAAAGCATCAATTCCATACCATCAAGAAGAAATGATGAAAGGCGCAAAGAAAAGTCTAGCTAACACCAAACGAGAAATTCTATGGAAATCTTTAGAGATTTAATTTTCCCCGAGAGGTAGCTTTACCGATGCCTTGATGCCATGATGCCTAAAATTGCTTTCGACTTAAAACCTTAATTGGAAACAAAGAAAAATTGAGCGAATGCAAGAACTCCTTTGAATGAGAACTTGTTCAGGTGTCATCCTCAACAAGTTAACCAAAGAAACTTGGAGACCCTAGCCGATTTCTTATTCCATGTAATTTACGGGGAATACTACTTGCATACGCAATGGCCGAACATGGTGCTGAGCATAATCTCATGCCTTATTCAGTATGGAAAGATCTCGCTCTTCCTTAACTAACCCCAGACCTTGCATGACGCTAGAGCTAGCAGAATCTATCAATCACCTGAAACCAATTCGGTAATTGCTAAAGACTCCGCTACTGGTGGGAAAGTTCCCATTTCCAGCAGACTTCGTAGATTGTTTGATTTAGAACCAACCCCCGAGTAACCCTTAAATCTCGGATGCGATGTATCTGAAAACAAGTCTGCTTTGCGTAGAATGTTTATAAGGTGTAGATACCCTTTCGTGTGGCAAGGAAGCCATACATTCAATCTGGACCAAACGTCAAAAACCACACTGATTACAACCATAATGACGGAAAACAAATTCGACGTCATTGAATGGCTTGTGATGAGTATTCTCAAAGAGTCCTAGGAATTTCAAAACGGAATTCGCGAGTGACAATCCACTCCCTATTTGACCTATTGTTTCTACAGCTTCTCCAAATCTCACTCCTATCGGGGACAGTGATTTCTCTTAATGGAAGAAGCAGATTCTTTCCTGCTCTAGAAGAGATCCTACTTCATCTGAAGTTGAGATCCAACTTAACAGGAACCGAGGGGGACATCCCTGCTTCTAGAAGGTCAAATTGAACAGTGAACCACCCACCCCGCGTCCCCCCCTCAATCCTTACCCCTCCCAAATCATGAACAATATATGCCTGGAGTTAGGAAAGAGCTTAAACTCTGTGAAGCTAAAACTGTTGAATCTTCCGTTGATAAACCTCCCGAGGTTGAACTCAAGGAACTGCCACCCCATCTTGAATACGCATTTTTAGAAGGTGACGACAAGTTGCCTGTCATAATTGCTAAAGACTTAAAAGATGAGGAAAAGGCAGCTCTTCTCAAGGTTCTCAAGTCCCACAAGCGAGCCATCGCTTGGAAACTCTCCGATATAAAGGGTGTTAGCCCAGAATTTTGTACTCACAAAATTCTAATGGAAGAGGACTATGAACCATCTGTGCAAAGTCAGAGAAGGGTAAACCCAAAAATCCACGATGTTATCAAAAAGGAGGTTGAAAAACTCCTTGACGCTGGATTGATTTACCCCATCTCTGACAGCCCTTGGGTGAGCCCGGTACACTGTGTACCTAAGAAAGGAGGTATGACCGTCATCACAAATGAAGAAAATGAGCTAATTCCTACTCGATTAGTCACGGGATGGCGAGTATGTATTGATTACAGAAAACTTAACGAAGCCACCCGGAAAGATCACTTCCCTTTGCCTTTTATGGACCAAATGCTCGAAAGACTAGCAGGAAACGAATACTACTGTTTCCTCGATGGCTTCTCGGGTTACTTTCAGATCCCAATTGACCCAAAAGATCAAGAAAAGACAACATTCACATGCCCATACGGAACTTTTGCCTATCGTCCGCATGCCTTTTGGGCAATGCAATGCGTCCTGGGCACGATCCAAAGGATGTATAGATGGCATTTCCACTGATAGTTGAAAAAACGATGGAATGTAATTTTATGGATGACTTTTCTGTCTTTGGGGAGCTCTTTCACTACAGCCTAGCTCATTTGGAAAGATGTTGAATGCGTGTGAAAGACACCAATTGTCATTTAAACTGGGAGAAGAGGCCATTTTTGGTAAAGTAAGGCATGTTCTCGACTAATAAAATTTTCTAAGTCTGGACCTTGAGGTTGATAGAGCTAAAGTCGAAGTAATAGCTCAACTCCTCATCCACTTCCTGTCAAAGGTAATCCGTAGTTGTTCCTTTGGGCACGCCGGTTTTTTACCGACGATCATTCCAGATTTCTCAAAAAATAATTGCCCGTCCTATGACTCAATTGCTTGAAAAGGAGACACCATTTCTCTTTTCTGAAGAGTGTATCGATTCCTTTTAATAACACAAAAGAAAATTGACTGAAGGCTCGATCTTAATTGCTCCGACTGGGAACTATGCCCTTTAACTGATGTTCGAATGCTAGCGCTTTCGCAATGGGGCAAGTCCCTCGTGGCAAAGAAAAAACAAGCATTTCAACCTATACACTAATATGCTTACAAGACTATTAACGAGTGCTCAAAAACTCATTACACTACGACCGAAAAAGAATTACTTGCCATGGTGTAGCCTGTGGAAATTCCATTCTTGTTCATATCTAGTCATGTCCAAAACATAGTTATACAGACCACTTCTGCCATCAAGTCCTCTTTGCCAATGAAGTATGCTAAGGCAAGACTCTGCGGTGTGACTTATGCTCCAAGAATTTGACATTGAAGTTCCGAGAGAAAAAAAGGGAGCTGACAAATCTTGCTGCAAAATCATCTTTACAAGACAGGAAAATCCCCCCTCACCAAGATAAGTTCGAGAACAAGAAATAAATTTAATGCATTTCCTCTCGAAACCCTTGGATCTTTTGTATTCATAAAGATGATAGTACCGTCCATGGTTTGCCGATTTTGCCAAACTACCATGCGGGGAAATTCGTTATCAAAGGAATGACACCCAATAAAAAAATAAATTCTTCAAGGATGTCAAGCATTATTTCTGGGATGATCCCTTCCTGTTTAAGATCTGTGCTGATCAGGTGATAAGACGTTGTGTTTCTGGGCAAGAAGCTTTAGACATTCTCAAAGCTTGCCACAGTGGACCCACTAGGGGACACTATGGTGCCAATTACACAGCAAGAAAAATCTTCGATCGATTACATGAATCTATTGGCCCACCATCTAAAGGATGCCCATGACTTTATCACCCGCTGTGACCGTTTGTCAACGTCAAGGAAAAATTACGCAACGTGATGAGATGCCAGACAAAACTCCAATAAGATACTCGCAAAAAATAGATACATAAAACACACAAACATATAACTCCAAAATCAAAATAAAAATCCCACAAAAAAACACACACCAAAAACAAAAAAAAAAAAAAAAAAAAAAAAAAAAAATAAAAAAACAACACACTCCCAAACAACAATAACTAACCACAAAACACACAACCAAGTTTCCGAAATCTTTGACACAGGGGATTGAGTTTATGGGGCCGTTCCCGTCTTCAAGAGGGAACAAGTACATACTCGTGGCTGTTGACTACTTGTCAAAATGGGTTGAAGCAAAAGCGCTCCCCACCAATGATGCCCGAGTTGTTTGCAAATTTTTGAAAACTCTATTTTCTCGATTTGGTGCACCCCGAGCTATCATAAGTGATCGCGGAACTCACTTTTGCAATGACCAATTTACAAAGGTCATGCTTAAGTACGGAGTCACTCATCGTCTCTCCACCGCGTATCACCCACAAACAAGTGGGCAAGTTGAGGTGTCAAATCGTGGTTTAAAGCGTATTCTTGAGAAAATCGTGCCTCCTGGTCGGACAAGTTAGATGATGCTTTATGGGCCTTCCGCACAGCTTACAAAACACCCATCGGGTGTACTCCATATAAGTTAGTGTACGGGAAGGCATGTCATCTACCGATCGAGTTAGAGCATAAAGCCTACTGGGCCCTCAAGCATACAAATTTTGATGTTCAAACTGCGGGTGATCACAGGAAAGTTCAACTGAATGAACTAAATGAACTTCGTGATCAAGCCTACGAAAACTCTTTGATCTATAAAGAGAAAACCAAGAGGATACACGATGCTAAGATCAAAAACCGCGTTTTCAACGTTGGTGATCGTGTTCTCCTTTTCAACTCTAGACTGAAGATTTTCTCGGGCAAATTGAAATCCCGTTGGAGTGGACCATTCACCATTGTCCAAGTTTTTCCTTATGGCACTGTCGAGTTATCTCAAAACTCCGGGCCCAACTTTAAAGTGAATGGTCATCGTATAAAACACTACTTTGGAGGGGACATACCAACCGAGGTTGTCCCGGATCTCCAAACGTTCCCCATGGACCAATAAATTCGGGGGACGGGTCAAGCGTCGGGACCCTAAACAAGCGCTTCGTGGGAGGCACCCCATGCTTATCCGTAGTATGTAATAAATAAGTGTTTTTGTGTGAGAAGGCTTTCATTTTCCATTACCCGTGTTTTGTCCATGTTTTGTGTGCTTTGTATTGTATGTCCAGGATTTCCCGGATTGTGAAGACTCTCTTGCTTGCAGTATCCACATGAGTTTCACATCCTCAGCTTCATTTTGGGAATCCAGTATCCAAATCTAATCGACTAACGTTTTATCTTTTGGCACACTTCATAAACGGCCTTAGATTTACGTAGGAACCCCTTTGAAACATCGAGGACGATGTTTAGTTCTAGTATGGGGGGGATCTTCGATTTGATTTTTGCCTGCAGTCGTTGTTATCACGCAATCCCGTTTTACCACCAAATTTTTGCAAAAATACCAAAAAAAATGAAAAAAAATTTAAAAATTTTCAAAAATAAAATAAGTGTTTTGTCACAGTTTTGACTTTCCTAATGGGTAGAATGAGAATAATTTTTGACTCGATCGGGCGTGTTGAGCCCTAGCTAGTTCCTCAACTTACCACTTGTAGGCTAAGCTTTCACGAATTCGATTGCTTCGAATTTTAATAAGGTGAAGAACAAGAAGTGATAGAGTTAAATATAAGTTTATGTGCTGAACAAAAACTTATATGAGTAACTTGTGTCTTTTTCTCCCATTAGCTTCTAATCCACCTAATCATACGTACTCAATTCAGTTCAACTAAGTCAATCGATGTTTTTAGAAAAAGCTTCAAATTTGTAACTTGATTCTTTAAAACGAGATTTTTTTTGTTCTTAATAATTCAAAAGTTAAAATGCCAAAGAAGCATTAATGAAGTATAATGCAAAAATGCAGAATATTGAAATTATGCAATGAAACATACATCTATTAATAGGAACACAGTAAAAGATTGTCGTGATATCCCAACTCGCAACCACGAGGTGGGGGTTCAAACTAAGACAACATTGCTTCTAAGATAGGTTGAGTGTGATGTGATATCCACCATGAAAAGCGAGGTCTAGGTGAGGGTTCAAACTAAGAGACCCTTATCCTTGAGCCATATAAGGCGAAGAAGGTGTTGTTGTGATTATCTCACTAACGCTAGCAACGGGGGGGGGGGGGGATGTTTTCAAACGAAGAACATCGATCGTTGGTTGTGATCATCCTACTAGGGAGCGAGGCTAATAAGGTGTTCAAACAAAGCAACACATTCCTAGCATAAGAACTAAGTTTATAATGATAAGATGTTGCAAAAAGTACTACATTTAAAATCTCGTCTTTAAAATCAGTTACAAGGTCCTAATAAGTTGTTGGCTTGATCATGATTCATCTTGCATTTACATAATGGAAAAAGTTGATCCTATGGTTGGAGTTGAAAAGAGTACACACACTTAAATCAATATTAAGTTTTGGGAGAAAAAGTTCCCAAGTACATAAGTATAGAGTGGCTTAGCATTTAGACTTATATTTTGACAAATGATCTTGTTTAAATTGCTTGGTTTGGAACTCGTGAAAAATCGGGAAACGATAATTTATCCCGTCCCCCCCCCCCCCCCCCCAATGACATCCCGTAGATTATTACAATGGTCGTTTCTCATTTCCTATGATTCCCAGAGTTGATATAATAAAGGAAGTCAAGAAGGTAGCGAGAAAAGAAAAAGAAAAATCCAAAAATAATAGGGATAGTAGTGTATGAATAAAAAAAAGGTGAAAACGGGACTCCGTCGAAGCTTTAGATTCATATAGTTCTCCTGACGAACACTTGCTACTTTTCAAAGTTATTAGTCAGGGAGATTGTGATTCTTGAGATTTTCGGCAAATGTTTACTTCATAACATTGCGTGAGGACACGGCAATACCTTAGTATGGGGGATTTTGGTATGTGCTTAATTACACATACCTTTTACCTTTAAAAACGAGCTAAAATAACCAAAAACGGACTTAAAATGCCAAATATATGCTTGTTTTGCTAATTGTGTTGTGCAGGAACGGATAACTAAGAAAAGGACGAAAAACAAAGCCAAAACGACAAAACCGGACTCGGAATGGAAAAGACTGTGAAAGACAAAGCCAAATCGAAACAGAAAAGTCAACTGGTCAAAGTCCAAGTCAACCCCGACAAATCCAAAAGTCATCAAATCAAGAAATATAAGTTTAAGGGTTGAAATTGCCAAACCCCTAAACTTATATTTATAAGAGAAAAGAGGAGAAAAGAAGAGAAGGGCTAAACTGCCATTTGAGCAAAGTTATACTCCAAGGGCCCAAACTGCCAAGTCCAAAGAGTTGTATCACACAAGGACTGGTGGTGCAATTTGATATATAACCCTCAGGGGGTGTTTTTGCCAAGTTTCCAAAAGTTTTAAACAACAAGGACCATGGTTGCAAGTACTCAACACACCATCAAGGGCTAACCTTGCCAACTCCACAAAACTTTTGCCTGTTATAACTCAAACAGCTTTTCCCGCTCGTTTCTTCCCCCCAAAAACAACTCACGGGTTTACAAACCCGTTTTTACCCTGTAGTCTACCACCACCACCATGGGTAGAGGCTGTGAACACTCTCACAAAACAAACACACCTGTGTTTGTGTGTCTACAAGAAAGCACAAGACAAGAAAGAGAAGACACAAGCATAGTCGAATTTGCTTCCTATTTAAAGAGCATTGTAACAGCCATTGTGGCAAGTAGTGAGTGTAGTTTTTTAAATAGTTTAATTGTCTTTAAGCTACTTTCTTTTATGTACTTGTAATTCTCAGTTTTAATGAAAATTTAAGCTGTTTTTACTTCATAAGCTCTCAATAAGCTCATTTGAGCTTATTCTTGTTCATAAGCTCGAATTCAGTCAAAATTTGTCAAAAGCCAGTCATTAATTTATTTTGTTCATTTTATATGAAAGCATGATAACTTGAGCTCATTTGATGCACTTTGGAAGCTAAAAGGAGTAATAAGCTAAATTAGCTTATTGAGCTTTATAGCTCAGGTTTAGAGGCAAGGTGCCATTAGGTCTTGATTTTTAAGCCACTCACTCAGATAGAGTGGCTTGGTTCTGAGACTACAAAAATCTCAGGTTTCTTATTCATTAAAATGATCTCAGCTTATGCATTTAGCTTATTACTTTAATTTTCTATGTGCTTTATTCTTTTCAAATTAGTTTAGTTAATTCAGATATGTACTCAAATGCTTTAAGTTTTGTTAGTTAACATTCATTTAGTTTCATTTCTACTTTAATTCTGTCAAAGTAGTATAAGTTGCTAGCTGAGAAACTAGCTTATTTTTCTTAATAAGCTAGGACTTTTAGTGTTTAAATAGTTCAAATAGGTTAGTATAAAATGGAGTAGATATAAGGTTTTGTCAGTTTAAGCTTTAAAAATAGATTTTAGATAAAAAATTAATTGGACAGTTAGACTTAAAGGGTGTTTGGCATAAGCCTTAAAATGGGTCAAAACAAGTCTTGGCATGGGTTGAGGTAACTTGGCTTGATTAAGCTTAAGTTTTAATCTTGTATTAAGCTGTTTTTAAGAGTTCCAAGGTTTAAAAATTGTTTTCCAAGGTTTTCTAAAACCAATTTTGAAACTGTGGGTTTTAAGAGACACCACAAGTGCTTATTTAGTTAAGCACTTGTGGTTTGAGTTTAAGCATCAAAAGAGTGTGTTTTGTGTGTCTAAAAAAGGCTGTCAAAAGCCCTTTGTCTTTTGACTTTGGTAAGTCAAAGTTCACCAAGGTTTTTAGTGTCACAGTTTTTAAAAATCCAACTCCCTTTTTCACCATCAAAAATAAGCAAGCTAAAATGGTTTTTAAAGGCTAAAAATTGGTGCACAAGCTGTTTAGCTAGAGCACTCAATCTGTTTTAGCTTATTTGTGTGTTTAGAGCTTATTTGACAGCTTAAAATAAGCTGTCAAATAAGCCCTTGAGATTTGCCTTAAAGCTCCCCTGGTGCAAAGGGGAGACTTTAGGCTTATTTTTCTCAGCCATTAAGAGCATTTAAGCCCAAGTTATTGGCTTATTTCAAGAGCCAATAAGCTCTTGTATAAGCCTCTTGATTTTCAGACCTTAGGAAGCTCATTTGTGTGCTTATTTTTAAGCACAAACTTGCCTTTTGGCTGTTTTCACATGGCTTAAGTAGTAGGACTGCTTATTTTTCTTTCTGCTTATTTAGCTTATGTCACTAGCTTATTTTAGCTCTTAATAGCTTTTTAGATTAGTATAAATAGTTGTTTAACTTATTGAGCCTCTTTCCTAGCTTATTTGTCCACACAAGTTAAGCATTTTTGCCTTTAAGCCCTTTTAAGCCAAACTGCCACTTTTAAGCTGTATTTTCTAGCTTATTCTTTTGATAAAAGTAGAAAGTGCATTTGTTAAAGTTGTTTAGTATAAGCTCATTAGTAACTTTCATGTTTTAAGTTTTTGCTAATTCTCAATTTTTCAATAAGCTAAAAATAAGCCAAGTCGCAAGGTCTGTTTGGAACTTTTCCATTAGTTCAGGGGTACCCGTTTGCATTGTAGTGTAAATTCATAATAGTTTGCCCGCCTACCCTTTAGTTTCGTTTCTTACACTTTCTACCCTAGACTTTTCGAAAAATAAAAAAAGGGGGAAAGACACTTGGCCCGGGTGAGCAAGACTCGAACCCGGGACCAAGCGATACAAACCCCCTTTTATAACACTCCTTACCACTGCGCCCTTGGGTCTTTTTCGTTAAAGACCCAAGGCGTTTAGTACTTAAGGGTGTTTTGGCTTACAAGCCAATAAGCTGAAATAGCTTATTTCGGGGCTTATTTGTTAAGCAACTTTTTGTTTCTTATTTTTTGTAGGATCCTTATATTGTCTAGTATTTTTTGTAAATTTTTCAGAATTTTTAGTAATCGTTTAATATTTTTTATAATTTAATTTAGATAAAAGTTTATTTAATTCATAAAAAATACAAAAATCATCAAAAAAATATTTTGCTTTTTTAGAAAATTTTCTTTTGTCCTATAGTTTGTAGGAAAAATATAAATTTTTCGTAGGGCCATTTTTGCCTCTTTTGTCTTCTAGTTTTGTAGAAAAAATATAAAATTTTTTCGTTTTAGGGTCTCATTTTTACTACTTTTGACTTATTTAAGATCGGTCCGGGTGCGGTTGTTTGGTCTTTGACTCGTTTTGGGTCAAACGAACTCCTGTTTTCGGTTAGTCTTTTTCTTCTTCGTTGTTGTCAAGTTAGAGTAGTTTAGACGTGTAAAATTTTCGTTTAGGTTATTTTAAAGATTTTAGGTTTTATCTCCCCTTTTGTTCGGAATTCGGGTGCTCGGATTTTGTTTAATTCATTAATTTCTAGATTTTTATTAACCGTTTTTGTTCGTTATCTATCTAATATGACTTTCCACCTTCTCAAATCATTCCTTCATTTCAAACTCAAATCTTCTGATCGCACCTATCGATGTTCCTTTCTTTTTATTTCAGCCTCGTTGGGGGATAATCGACCGGGAAAACTCTATACTTCTTCTCGGTTTTTTGATTGGTGATTTTTACATTATTATTTATTTTATATTTAATTATTGATTTATTTATATATACAGTGTGAAAAACACATCGTCATATAACCGAGGTTTAAGACTTGTTTCATCCCTTATAATTCCAAAAATTAAAGCGTATACGGTAAGAACGCATTAATTAGCCTAGCCCTTTTAAAGATCAAATGTCATAAGAATAAAGTCCACATTCGATGCACCCAAAATCTTGGCTTTTTCATGAGGGCTACTTAAGCAAGGCACATTAATTGGTCATTATTCCCGAAGGCTCTTAAAGACATGAATGGCACCAATTATTATTTTGCACCATATACCCTTAGGCTCTGTAGCACAAATTAAGACACAATATAAAGCAAACATTATGTACCTTAGTCTTTGTAGAGGCCTACAACATCGGCCACGCCTCGACAAGACTGTATGCCGACAAACTTATTTCGTTTCGGATAACTTCCTGGACTTTTTAGAAGAGCTTGTAAATCGGTTGTGAGCCGGCAAGATGCAAACAAAACTTTATATCAGTCTTCGGATTATTCATTGAATTCTACTTTATCCCCATATACCTAAGGCTCTTTAAGGAAATAAGCAAAATATTTCTTAATGTGATACATAATAATATGCAATATAAGTATCCTGTGTTGTTCTCATCCTAATTACAAAGGATTAAAGAAAACTTCTATTAGCTAATTATTAACCAATAAAAAATTACAAACTCTATTTATAAACATTTATATAACGGTGTTGAAACAAGCTAATGGAGATAAAAAGCCACAATTAACACTTATGAGCTTGGAATGAATCCAACTATTCGAACGTTTAAGTCATGACTTATCAATAAAACTATCATTTTCTTGTTCTTCGCAAAGAAATTGCGCAATACCTTAGTATATAAAATCCAACTCGGCATATTATTTAAATCTAACTTGAGAATAGAAAACTATCATCATTAATTGCTATGGGGAGAAAAGCTAGAACTCTCTACACGTTCGTATCGGGTCAAAAAATTACTTTCTTTTTATTCTTACAAGGAAATAATTTTTTGTATTAACATTTTTTTTTAAGAATTGTTTAAAAATTAAAAATTTTTGCTTTTTTTGTGGGGAAAACGGGTTACGTGAGAACAAAACATATAAGCAGGCAAATCAAATCGATAGATTCACAGTCCCTCAAACTAAAATGAAACATTGTCCTCAATGTTTAAAGTCGGGTCTCTACGAAAATCTAAGCCGTTTATGAAGTATGCAAAGATAAACGTTAATCGATAAGATGAAAGGATATAGATCTCCCTAAACTAATTTCTCACAAAGGATGAGAAGCTCGAGTAGAACGGGACAAATCAACCGGACACGAGAGGCTTCAAAGAATTTGTTGGGTCGATCCTACAAAAATCACAACAAGCAAGCAACAAACATCGAGAAATCGTAAAGAGTACAAGCCTCTCTCAACACAACACATTAGATAAGAAAATAGAAAGAAAATAGAGATGATAAGCATCGGGGTGAAAATCTCTACGAAGCAGGCTTGTTTTTTTATAACCCAGAGTCGCATAGCTCGACTCGATCCCTGATTTAGTTGTATTGGAAAGTTATGGAGGTAGGATAACCAATGGTGGTGTATCCCTCCATAGTAGTGCTTAGACGGTGGAGTTGACTTTGAAATTAGAAACCATCGGGCATTGAGACACTTGGCAGTGCCATAAGGATAAACCTTCGTTGATGGTGAAAGGTCGGACCAACGCGGACTTAAGCTTTCGGAAGAAAAATTTTTAATCGGGAGTGAAAAGCAAGACTTGATCACCACATTGAATGACTTCGGATTCTTTATCTGGGAATCGTTGTAGTTTCTTTTGGTCTTCTCTCTTGTAGATTAGCGAATTCTCGTAAGCTTGATCACGAAGCTCGCTCTAAGTTCATGAGTTGAAGCTTTCGATGAACGCCGCGGTCTTCTTTAAACGAAGTTGGATGTTAAGAGACCAATATGCTTTGTGTCTCTAGTTCAATTGTTAAGTGTCAGCAATTTTCCATAGACTAATTTGTACGGTAGTACAATCCAATTGGAGTACTTGTAAGCGGTTCTAAAAGCCCATAATGCATCATCTAACTTGTCTGACCATGAGGCACGGTTTTCTCCGACTGTCCTTGGTATGCGTTTAATTACACATACCTTTTACCTTTAAAATCGACCCTAAACGACCAAAAACGCACATAAAATGCCATAAATATACCTGTTTTTGTGTTTATACTGTGCAGGTACCGGATATTCACTAAAGGACAAAAAACAAAGCCAAACCGGACAAAATCCCGAGCGGATTTGGAAGAGCACACGAAAAAACTGAGGCCAAGGGTTCTAATGGATTGAAAAACGGAAGACTAAAAACGAATATTCCCGGATCGATCCGTGACGTTTGGTGTCTATTAATGAGTAAAGACTGAGTCAATGTAAACCCCGGGAATATGGCATTGAATAAGGGCTTCTAAAACCGAACACGGAAACTAATCGTTTAAGTGGGCCCACCCGTACCCACTTGTGGGCCCGTGATCAAGCCCACCCCATCTTAACTATTATACCTTACGTAAAGCCTAAACCTCCAGATTAACAGCCCAAAACCCTTTATAATTAGTCTTACCCGGCCCAAACCATTTAAACCAACCGGCCCAACCTTTTTCAAAATCACTTAACGGGTGTTAACCTTAACACCACTATCCCTACACCGTTAGTCCCTAAAGGACTAACATTGTTAGTCCAAAAAGGACTAACGGTGTGATAACCCATAAACCCCAGGGACCAAAAAATTTTTTTGTTGAAACATTACAGGACGATGGATGCAACTGACATATATACGTTCAGGGGCTATTTTTGCCCATTTGCCAAACCTTCACCCCTACACCCAGTTATAAACATAAACCCTAACCCCTAAATACCATTTCCCGCCAAATTCAATCACACCCCCATCACTTTCACACCTCGTTTTTTCCTGCAACACCAGTCCAAACCTGTCACCACCACAAAACCCCACACCCCCACATGGGCTTATGAAAACACCTTGGCAATCCTAATTGTTCTCATTGGTTGAGATAGAAGACAAAACGAATCAAGGGCTTGGATTAGTTGGATTGGGGACCAAGGAATTTTGAAGGGCCAGGATCATGTTTTGCTTTTCTCTCACAACACAAACACAAGAAGCACAACAAGAAGAACCTGGACATCTATAAAAGAAGAAGAAAGATGAACAGTAGAAGCTAGCTAGATGTAGGAGTAGTATAATTTTTAATTTGAATGTTTTTATGTTCTTATGTAGTTTTAATTCTGTCCTTTACTTTTAGAACTTGTAAACGTTTACTGTTTGAATGAAAATTCAGTTTTATGCAAAATAGTCTTTTGAATCCTCTACAACTGACACTTTTGTTCTAGCTTATTTAAGTTCATAAAATCTGTTGGAATTTGTTTATTTGTGCTTATTTGCCTTAGTATAAATCTGGTTATAAAAGGTTTCAGCTTAAATTTCTATTTTATAGTATGAAATATGCTAAAATCACCTTAAAAGGGTGTTTGGGTTAAGTTTTGAAAACGGGTCATATGAGGTTAAACAACCCATTGGGTAATTTGGTTAACTTTGTCCAGTTGTTTTAAGATGTTTTCCACAAGATTTTTTTAGTTTTTACTTTTAAAAAGTCATTTTAAAGTTTTTCTAAATACTCTTTGAAACTGTTAATGACAAAAGTTTCATTAGTGCTTTTGGATTTTGTTTTTTTTTAAATTTTTGAAACCTGATTTGGAGTAGGTTTACAATTGATCGTAGTGGTCAAGAACAAGGAGTAACAGACCTCTTGAGTTAACTTGCATTTTGTTAAACATAATGTCTCTTGTGTTCAAGGTTTTAACAAGTGTGAGACTGCCATTCACATTTAGTTAGTGTCTTTGAGTCTAAAATTGTCATTTGTCATTTCATTTTTCGTTCATCTAAACTTATTTTTAGCTTTTAAAAATTTGTGATAGCTCACTTGGAGCCAAATTTCTATCTGTTTTCAACTTTATTAAGCTTTGGAGCTTATTTGGTGGCTTATTTATAAGCTGCACAAAATTCAATGCCTCTGTCCTTTTTTTTAACCTTCCCCTAGGTGCTAGCACCCATCTTTTCAGCCCTCTTTTCTTGGCTTATTTGATCTACAACCTTAGTTTTTTTTTGGCCTTTTTTATAGAAGCAATAAGCTATGTATAAGTCCTTATAAAGCCTTTAAGCCCCTACGTGTCCCTTTAGTAGTGCTTATAGTTAAGCATAATTGAGCCTTAGGACAGTTTGACACAGGGTTTTGCGCTTATAGGCTTATTTAGGTGTTATAGCTTTATTTATCTGTTTTTAGTAGTTTATTTTTATACCCGTTTGCTTAATAGGTGTAGGCATTAGGAATCCTTTGCTTATTTTCCTTTTTCCTCAGCTTATTTCACATTAATAGCATAGGCAGTTCTACTTTTATAAGGGCTGAGTACTAACTTTAAAGTTAGTAAATGTGAATTTCATAAGCTCATTCCAGCTTATTTGTTATGCTTATTTGTGATTTCTTTAGCTTTTTAGGTATGTAGTTAAATGCATTTGCTTATTTGCCTTAGTGTTAGCTTATTAGTGCTTAGAAGAAGCCTAGCAGTTTGCCCTTAAGCACTTAGTGTAAAAAAGTGCAAACTGTCACTTCCCTTGAGTGCTTATTTTTCCTGCTTATTTGCTCACTTCTTTGTGCTTATTTTTACTTACAATTGCTTATTAGATTAGGATTTTCATATTTTTGCTTCTTTTCAACTCCCCATAGCTTAAAATGAACATATAGCTTAAGTTATTTTTGCTTTAAGCTCAATTTAAGTTTCTGCCAAACAAAAAGCTTTCTTTTTCAGCTTATTCTTAGCTTTTCATAAAAAGTTTTAGTTTTAGAAAATACAGTAATAAGCTTCATGTCCTTTACAACTTTGCTTTCTTGTTGATTTTTAGACTTATTTATATATTTTATATTTTATTATACATTATATATATTTGAAGTGTGAATCTCACCAATCAGTGAGCAAGACTCGAACCCGGGCCTCAACCCTCGATACACCTCCCTTTTATAACCATCCTTACCGCTGCGCCCTTGGGAGGGTGTTTTAACCCTTATAAGCTATAAGCTGTTTCAGCTTATTTGCGGGCTTATTTATAAGCCAAATTTTGGTTTCTTATTTTTCGTAGGATAATTGTAGTGTCTAGTATTTTAGGTAAATTTTTCAGAATTTTTAAAAGTAGTTTAGTATTTTTTATAATTTAATTTAGTTAAAAGTTTAAAAAATTCATAAAAAATTCAAAAATTATCAAAAAAATATTTTTCTTTTTTAGAAAATTTTCTTTAGTCATATATTTAGTAGGAAAAATATAAAAACTTTCGTAGGGTCATTTTTGTAACTTTTTGATTTTCAAAGAACGGGGCTCGGGTGCGGCTTTTGTCTTGACTCGTTTTTGGGTCAAACGACCTCCGTTTTCAGTCTAGTCTTTTTCATTCTTCGTTATTAGTCCCCTAGAGTAGTTTAGAAGCAAAAATTTCTTTGTAGGGTTAATTTTGAAGATTTTAGGTTTTTGACCCTTTGTTCGGGATTCGTGCTCTCGTTTTTTAGTTTAATTTCGTAATTTTTAGGTTTTTCTTAATCGTTTTTGTTTATTATTGTTTAATTTAGCTTTCCACACTCTCAAATCATTTCTCTCATTCAAACTCCAATCTTCCGACTGTATCGATTTTCCAGCACAGCCTCGTTGGGGATTAACGACCCGGGAACATTCTATACTACTTCTCGGTTTTATTGATTTTGTTTCTAGACTATTCTTACTATATATATTTTATATTTTATTATATATTATATATATTTTAAGGTGTAGTTTAGCATCAATCATACATCATCGAACTCCAGGACCGTATGGAGTGATCATCCAGTTTCTAGTTTAAATTCCAGTTTTTAGCTTTAACCTAGCCACGGGATGTGTGGTATAAATAAAAACACTTGTCAAATCTTGACTATGTATAGTACTAAGGCAAGTTGTTCTTAATATAAAGGCAATCCCGTTATCTACCTTGTTGTTTTTACCGCTTTGTGCATCCCATCATTCATCATTCATCCATCATCATTCATTCATCATTCATCCGTCATACGCATCATTATATTTGTCGTCATCTCATAACCTATATCCAAAACTTCAATATCTCTATTGTTAAATATGCTTAAAGTTCAAAACTGAGTATTTCTCTTTAAACATTTTAAGCATTACTCTTGTGAAATCATTCTTATTATGTGTTGTCTTTTGTTGATAGAATGCCTCCAAAACGAGCATCAACCTCGGAAGCATCGGTTATGACTCAAGCTGCCATTAGAAAGTTAGTTGCTGATAGTGTCACCTCGGCTCTAGAAGCTCAAGCTATGACAATGGCAAGTGCTAGTAATCCCAACAGGAACACCAATCCTACTGGAACTCCTGCAGTAAAAACGGGAAACTACAAAGAGTTCATTAGCTATCAACCTTTCTACTTTAATGGTACGGAAGGAGCAGTAGGCCTTATTCGCTGGTTTGAACGAACCGAATCAGTATTCTCTCATAGCAGATGTGCTGAAGAAAACAAAGTAACATTTGCTACTGGTACTTTAACTGATGATGCCTTGTCCTGGTGGAATGCATATGCCCAGCCTATGGGAATAGAGCAAGCTAATCAAATCACCTGGACTGAGTTAAAAAGGCTTTTGACAAACAAGTATTGTCCCTAGACTGAGATCAGAAAGATGGAAGAAGAACTTTACAATCTGAGTGTAAAGGGAAATGATCTTAAACCTTATGTTAGAAGATTCCAAGAATTAACAGTTCTATGCCCGAACATGGTGCCAAACACCGATAAACTCTTGGAAGCTTTCATCGGGGGACTACCTCGAAGCATTGAAGGAAATGTTACTGCCTCTAAACCTCAAACTTTAGAGGAAGCCATCAACATAGCCTAAAGGCTAATGGATCAAGTAACTAAGCATACTCCAATGCAAGTATCGAGTGACAACAAAAGAAAGTTTGACGACAGAAGAACTTTCAACAACAGCTCCCGCAGCAACAACAACTACCGCAACACCAACAATCGCTACAACAATCGCCAAAACCGAAGGCAAGAAGCTGGTAGAGCCTATGTTGTTACTCCATCAGAAAATAGTAGGTATGCCGGAGATCTCCCTTTGTGTAAGAGATGCAATTTCCATCATACCAGACCTTGTACAGGCAAATGTAATATTTGCAACAAGGTGGGCCATTTGAGCAAGAACTGCCAAAATAAGAGGCCATCTACAAGAAGTAATCAACTACCAGTAACAGTTGTATGTCATGCCTGTGGAGAAAAAGGGCATTATAAAAATTAGTGCCGAAAAACCAACATCAATGCCCAAAGAAGAGCCTACATGCTAAGAGATAAGAATGCTCATCAAGACCCGAACGTGGTTACGGGTACGTTTCTTCTAAATTAGCATTTAGCCAAAGTATTGTTTGACTCTAGAGTTGATAGAAGCTTTATATCCATATGTCTTTCCTCTATGCTAAATATTCCGTCTATTACAATAGATACCTTTTATGATATCGAAATGGCTGACGGAAACTTAGTAAGCACAAACACCGTTATCAAAGGCTGCACTTTAACTTTGTTAAATTAACCTTTCAAAATCAATCTCATGCCAATTAAACTCGGTAGTTTCGATGTTGTCATTGGTATGGACTGGTTGTCCAAGTATCATGCCAAAATTATCTGTGATGAGAAAGTCGTTCACATTCCTATCAATGGTGAAACTCTAATCATTCGAGGTGATCAAAGTAAAACTCGACTAAATCTCATATCCTGTATGAAAACCGAAAGGTATATATCCCGAGGTTGTCAAGTTTTCATGATCTAAGTAATGGAGAAGAAATCAGACGAGAAAAGACTAGAAGATATCCCCGTAGTCAATGAATTTCACATGTTTTTCCTGAAGATCTACATGGTCTTTCTGCCGTTCCCCAAGTAGAGTTCCAAATTAACTTAATCCTTAGAGCAGCGCCTGTAGCTCATACACCTTATAGATTCCTGTAGCTCGAAACACCTTAAAGATTGGTTCCTACAGAAATGCATGAGTTATCCTAACCAACATCAAGAACTAACCACCGAAGGTATTTCATTCGACCAGTACATCACCATCGGGAAGCTCCTATCTTAAATGTTAAACAGAAGGACGGATCTTCAGAATGAGAGAACGATAACCGAGAATTGGAACAAACTTACCATAAAGAATCATTATCCATTACCAAGGATCGATGACTTATTCGATCAACTTCAAGGTCAAGCGTTAAAAATCAAAATTTAACTTAAGACCAAGTATCATCAACTAAGAGTAAGGGAAGAAGAAATTCCTAATACAAGCTTTCAAATGATATACAGACATTAGTTCTATGAATTTCAAGTCATGCCATTTGGTTTAACAAACGCACCTGCTGTATTCATGGATCTCATGAATCATGTATGTAAACCATATCTGGATAAATTTGTAATAGTGTTTATCGATGATATTCTTATTTATTCGTGCCGTAATGAAGAAGAACATGCAAATCATCTCAAATTATCTTTGGCATTAACTCCGAAAGAGAAATTGTATGCCAAGTTCTCTAAATGTGATTTCTGGATTCATATCGTGCAATTTCTTAGTCATCTCATCGATAGTCAAGACTTCATGTCAACCCTGCCAAGATTGAAGCTGTTAAGGATTGGACATCTCCCACTACACCCACAGAAGTGCATCAATTCTTAGGACTCGCCGGCTATTACCGAAGATTTATCGAAGGTTTTTCAAAGATTGCAAAGCCTTTGACTAAAAAAACTAGAAAAACATGATTATATCTGGAGCGAAGAACAAGAGATCAAGCCTTTTCAACTCCTCTTAAACAAAAACTCTGTGAAAGAGGTGGTGTTGGTCTGGAGAAGGTTTAGGTTTTGTTCACCAATCTTAGCATGTACCATAAAGGAAACGAAGATTTTATCGTTTATTGTGATGCCCTCCCATCAGGGTTTAGAGTTGTATTAATGCAAAGAGGAAAAAGACATTGCTTATGCATCCTCTGACAACTCAAACCTCAAAGAAAACTATACCACTCTTGATCTTTGAATTAGAGCCGTAATAGATATCGCTCTCTTAAAATCTGGAGACAACAGACTATCTATACGGAACAAAGTGTATAGTTTTATCACTGATGCACAAGAGCCTTCCACATAATCTCGTTAAAAAGAATGAATATGAGGCAACGCCGATGGTTAGAAATTACTCGCAATTACATGAATGTGAGAGTTTGCTATCAACCCCGGAAAGGCAAATGTTGTAGTAGAAGCCCTGAGCCGAAAGAAAACAAAAAAAATCAAACCACTCCGAGTTATCGAGATTTAAACAAACCCTATTCATCCAAAATTACCATCTTCAAATCCCAAAATGAAGCCCTCAAAGAAGAAAATGTCAAAAGAAGAACCTACAATTAATGGACAAATCATGAATTCGTCCCTGATAGAACTCGTTGTATCAAAACCGAAGCTGGTTACCACTTATTGGCAGTTTGAGAGACTTAATCATGCATGATTCTCATAAATGATCAAAGATTCAATTCACCCGGGTTCAGATAAAATGTACCATTATTTAAAGAAACTCCTATGGTGGACTACCAAGAAGGCAATCATCGCAGGAATATGTTTAGCAAGTGTTTTGACATGTTCTATGAGTTAAAGCAGAATGTCAAAAGCCATCCTCGTATTGTACAGACCAGAAATTCCTTAATTTGGAAATGGGGCAAAGAATAACAATTGGATTTTAGTACACAAAGCTACCCAAAAACCTCAACCGAACATGAAATTGGCCATCTGGGTCATTGTCGAACGACTTGGCAAAGCAGCGCATTTCATTCCCATTCAATGCCGACTGATAGAAATTGGAAACACTTAACTAGATATACATCAAGAAATAGTCCTCTCAACTTGGCGCACCAAACTCAATCATCTCAGGAGTCGTGACAGTCATTTCACAACCAGATTCTGGAAATCATTGCAAAATGCTTCTGGGTACCTCAACTAGACATCGACTATAAGCGATATCATCCTGAAACCAGATGGACTAAGTGAAAGAACCATCCAAACCTTGAAGACATGCAAACGAGCTTGTGTTAAAGGATTTCGGGAAAGGATGGTATAAACATTACCATTGGTAAATTTTCCTATAATAACAGTTAATCAAGCCAGTAATCAAGGCAGCAAGTCAAGCACCGATACAAAAAACGAAAACAGAAAGCACTTTATGGACGAAAGTTAGAATCACCTGTTTGTATGTCCGAATTTGAGATTCTCAACTCACATTACCAGAAAAAATTCACGAAAACCCAACTGAAAGATCATGCAAAATCATCAACACATAGCAAGCTTTAAGAGATCACAAAGAAGTTAATGCCAATGTAGTAAGCGCGAAAGCCTCCTAGAATTTCAAGTTGGCGATCGTGTTATGTTGAAAGTATCACCCCGCAAGGGTATCTTTAGATTCAGAAAATAAGGAAAGCTTAATCCCTGATACATTGGACCATTCAAAATCCTTGAACGAATTGGCCCAGTGGCGTACAAACTAGAGCTTCCTGAAGAGCTTAGTAGTATCCACAATACTTTCTACGTTTCTAATCTTAAGAAGTGCTTATCCGATGAATCTCTTATTATTCCAATGAAAGAACTTCAACTCGACGACAAACTCAACTTTGTAGAAGAACCAGTGGAGATAATGGACTGTGAAATCAAGTAGCTAAAGCGAAGTCATATTCCTACAGTCAAAGTATGATGGAACTCTAAAAGAGGACCAGAGTTTACATGGGAACGTGAAGATGAAATTCGTGCCAAATATCCTCATCTGTTTTCAATCATCACTTCAAAATCCAATTAAATCTCGGGACGAGATTTCTGTAAGGATGGGGGACTATAACAACCTGTAATTTTCATAAATGTAAATATCCATCTATTAATTTAGAGGATGTACAATCTATCGACATTACTTACTTTGCCAATATCTCAATATGCAATATTTCTAGCATAACTAAAGTTAACGGGCTCAGGCAACCTATCTATGGCAATCCTATCTTCATATATGACAAGAAAACATCATAATATGTCAAGTCAATATCATAATATCATTTTTACAAAGTACATCACTCATATAAGGTACCATTTGCAACATTATATCAAAACAGGCTTTAAACCGTTATCGTATGCCTCTAAACCCTAAATTCATGAAAGATTAACATATAAAGTGAATGTACAAGATACTAAACCATATAAATAAGCAATATAACATCTCATTTGAAATATAAAATCTCTTCAAGTCAAAGTAAAAGTCTCAAAATAATCTCAAAGTACAAGTCCATTAAGCAAGATCTCCAAAATAGCCGTTTTACCACCGTTTTCATTCTAATTTATTCACCATCACTTTTGTACAAGCTACTACACTCAATATACAATATGTAAACCCTAATTATTCCATTCATAAGCTTTCATATCTATTTCTACATTCAAAACCCTAATTTAAAACCCTAAACCCTAACCCGAGTTAAATAGTAAACTCTAGCCCGTTAAAATTATCGATTTTATATCCCATATATACACCCAAACCAACACACAAATAAGTGTAATAACTTATTTTACAAACCATAACAATCATATAACCATCACTATTTCATAACTCATTTTCAATTTATACAAAAATCAAATCCGAGAAAGCCTAAAAGATCATTCGACTTTTTCCCATGTTTATATTAAACCATTTCAAACTCAATAAGTAATCAAGTCAAGCGCCATTATAGAACCATAAAATGTGTTTATAGTTCATTATCCATTCATTGACTTTTTGGCAAATATACAAGAAATAGAAAGCTATGAAACCCAAAAGAAACCATTACAAGCCCAAATCTAAGCCCGAAACCTAACTACCTTAAACCCGACCCATTTTAAACCAAACCACCCATTATTTTTCATTAATAAGTCAAGATATGATCCTTGTAAACACATATTATCAATCACATTACAAGCATGCTTGAATTATAAGCATGAAAAGACAAGAAAATCCTAATCGCACCCATTTGGAACTCGCGACCTCATTTCTTCATTTTTGACCCGTTTTAACTCAAACCAATTTGCTAAATTCCTAAATGACCACTCCTTATTACTACAGACCTAAGATCATATTCCAAATCACTTTTGATCATTGTACACGAAAGTAATCCAAAAACTGTCACAAAACCCATGTCGAATCTCAAAAATAACAGACCTACACCCTATCTTTGCTTCTTTGACCCATTTAAGACCCATCCATGTGCAAGATATTTACAAATGTCTCCTTCTAGAAACCTTGGAGCAGCTTACTTAGCTGCTTAGACCATTTCTTGGTTAAAAATGAAGGCACATGGCCTCTCTTTTGCTAGAAACAGCCGCGGCAAGCTCCAAAGCCATCCAACACTTTCAAGCTACAATCTAGACCACCACACTTGATATTCTAGCTGCTACACATCATATACCAGCCCATACATGTTTCAAGATCAGATCCTAATGATTCCTTAAACCTCCTCTCCCTCAAATGACTATAATAGAACCATAACTCTTCATTTTTCTTCATCGCCCCACTTCCTTCCACAAAAACCCTTACATAGAAGGAAATCCTTTGCTCTAATAGATCCTAAGAGGTCTTAAGAAGGCTCAAGTATAGAAAGGAAGCAAAATAAACCAAGAAACGAAGCCCTGGAGTCATTATTCTAGGCGTACAACCTAAAAGTCCTACTTCTAACCCGTATTATCTAGAGCTATAATCACCAAGACCGATGTTTCCTCTAAAGGCTTATATTTATGTATCATAACTTTATAATATTCATATGACATTGCTAAAATCATAATATAAACTTTGAACTCAAAAACCAATGTGTTATAAACCTTTTTGATCCAAAATCTACTACCGAAACCCTAATTTCCTGTTTTTTTTCCTTAATCTAATAAGCTAAGCTTAGTAACCTATAGTTTAAAAATCTATCCCAATAAGCTTAACTAACATTAAAATAAGTGCTTTTTGATAAGACTGAGAAAGAATTTTGAGCATATAACCCGCGCGTTTCCATTTTAAAACCCTAATAATTACCTGTTTTGCTTCCTAAGCTTAGCGAACTGTTAATTTAAATAGCGTTGTGTAAATCTTCATATTTATAAGTTTATTATCACAATAATGTCCTATAGATATGTAAAATAAGCTTGCATGGCATTTTGGACATGTTTTGTAAAAATTATCCATTGCAAGGGTTAATATATCGTAACATTTAGAAACTTATAACTAAAAGGACTAAAAGTGCATTTTATCAAGAGTTAAAACTACAAGGGTCTATTATTTCACGTTTTTCAAGTAACAAGGTTTCTTGCTATATCTTTAAAACTTGAGACAAATCGTAAAACTGCAAACTCAAGGGTATAATCTGCCACTTTTCAAACGTAAGGTCTAAAATTACCATTTTTTGAAAAAGTATAAAAACACATTAAAAAACATAACAGACATAACTTTAATTTAAACGCTTGACAGCTAAATTTCCAATATTAAATAAATGCTTAAAAAAACTGCTTATGTATAAACCATTTATAATCATTACATCATCGAAGTCTTTCAAAAATCATGTCCCGTATTCATACATACCACAATACTAGTGAATCTTCATAATAAGGAGTTTTCACTTGGTATTATTACGTTCTGACAGAGTAGTAGGGTTAACGATTTTAAAGTGCCCTAGCTCCTCAAACGTTTACTAAAAGACTTCAGAATATGATGGAGCCGAACGGTGTTATTATAATATATAAAATTAGAAAAAAACCGACATCGTGTCAAATCATACAAATTCAATCAAACTAAGACTTGACATATATGTACCCCAGGTTGCCCTTTACGAAGCCTTTACTAATCGTTTCATCATACATTGCAATTCATTTTTTTCAATTTTCCCTATAACCGTTTCAGGTGAGTTCATACCTCGCATTTAATTATTCAAATGTTTTATAGACCCGCGAGGGGGCTACAAGCAATAAAACACTAAAAGCAATATATTTGATGCAATTTTTAATTTACTAATGCCTAATAACACTTTTGCCTTTAAGTCCACCATAATCCTAAACCTTTTAATTACTCTCCCTTATTAAGCGCGAAGGAGATGTGAATAGATCTATATGGTGCCTGGACTTCCCCCGTTGTTGTACCCAAATACGTGTACCAATTGCACATCATTAGAAATCACACGTGTATTTTGGCAAAGGTTACCCGCAGTGTCATAACTTATCACCATACCTTTATTACCTAAGGCTTTTCGGATTCATGAGCTAATGGCAATAATAAATATGTTTTCCAATACGGTGTTATAAAACGTAGCCCAATATCCTGCATATGCATTTCAAATTATAAAACTTAAACATATGGATTGTCACTCAAACCTTTGTGTTACTTTCTAGCATGATTTAGTTATCAGGTACAATGGCACGGAGTGGCGAGGACATGAAGATGGAAAAACCATTATCATTTAAACTTTGTTGTATAGATTTTGGGAACCTCTCGTTTGTAAAAACTCTGAAGAAATAATGAATGATAACTTATTTTCAAAAACGACTCTTTTTGATTCATTTTCTATGATTATGACTGTTGTACCTTGAAGTAATACCCCAGATTAGCTTTCGCTGCTATATGTAAAAATAGCAGTGCTATAGAACTATAGGCCCAATCCATCCAAGGATCTCAAATGGTCCTACATAACTCGGTTCTAACTTGTCTTTCTTTCCAAACATACTACACCTCTCCGAGGTGATACCTTCAACCACCCATAACCTTCCAGCATTAATTCAAAAAATTCCACTTACAACCAAGCCTAAACACTTTCTTTCGACAATTTGGCTGCCTCAAGCCTTTCCTGTATTACCACTATCTTGTTGGTTGTTTCTTGTACCAAATTCGATCCATTCAACTCACTCTCTCCAGTTACGGCCCATAAAACGGTAACCTACATTCCTTTCCATACCATGCTTCAAATGAAGCACATCCATACTCGAATGATAATCCCCACCTTAGGGAAAAACTCATCTCACGAAAGTGAGTATTCCAATTACCTCTAAAATCTACCATACTTGTCCTAAGCATAGCTAGGAATGGGGTGACTTAGTCAGTCCATTGACTACACCCAAATCGCATCGTATCCACTACTCACACTTGGTAACTTGACAACAATATCCTTAGTTATCCTTTCCCACTTCTACTCGGGTAACTCAGGTTGTAGCAACAATCCTGAAGACCCTTGATACTCAACTTCCACTTCCGAATACGCTAAATACTTACTACCGCAACTAGCTATATCCTTCTTCATACTCAGCCATCGATTAGTTAACCTAAAACCACACAACATCGTATCCGCTCCAGGATGGATAGAATACTTTGTCGTATACGCCTCTTCAATAGCCAAGGTCCTTACATCTCTCCAAATGGAGGTCCAAACCTTGTCTAACCAATATGAACCACTCTCCATCTCTTTTCACACTCGTTGGTCCAAGCCACGCAACATCTTATGTTGACGCGTTCTTTGCTTTGGACATCTTATCTTATGCCACCAACATCCTTTTCTTAAACCTAGATCGGATCATCGTACATCTATCTCGAACTTATTCTTGGCTTCACTCCTTCTTCCTACTCCATGGTACAACATCTACATTTGCCTTTCCCAGATGGTACTTGGCCTCAAAATCAAACTCACTAAATAACATCCATCCATCACCTTTGCCTTTTGTTCAATCCTTTCGATTGAAAGTGTGTTGGAGACATTCATAATCCGTATAGATTACTCTCCATGTCTCGTTCACTTAATGCCTCTAGCATTATAAGGCAAAACCTACCACGTTAGTCATGCAATCCTTCATAAGAACCTTCAGTTGTCGCGACGTACAAGCAATCACCTTCTCCCTTTTTTTTCTAAGCATGCTTCCAAATCCTTGCTTCGCGCGTCATAATATACTACGAAATCGTCTTCTCCTTTCGGCAATGCCAAGAATCGACTCATAACCCCATTCTAATTCCTTCCACATCTAGATAGCTTCCTCCTTGCTCTGCTTACACGTAGTTGGAAAACTTCGCGTACATCTTCTCTTCCTCCAGTGACTCCATGATCATCTTCACGTGCGACTCGTACTCCTCCTTAGACTTCGAGTCAATTTAAAATATCGTCTGTATATATACGTTAACTAGCTTGTCTATATACGGCCATGCACACCCAGCTCATTAACTCCATGAAAACCGTTGGTGCATTGGTTAACCCAAAAGGGCATACCCGTAAACTTTAACGTGTCCATTACGCATCCTAAAAAAACAGACTTGGCTACGTCATCCCCGTGCACCATCCATTGGTGACATCACATACGAATTTTCTATCTCACTCTTCTCGAGATAATCTATGCACATTCCAAACTACCCACCTTTCTTCCTACCAAGCAATACATATGCTTCCCACCACAAGTTACCATTCGAACAAACCCTCACCTTGCAACTCCTGCAATCATTCCACACCTCTTGCCTTACTAAAGACGTCAAACGACACAAGCCTTCGCAAATCGGCGTCGCTCCTTGTACTAATTCCATACGAAATCCTATTCTACGACGAGGGGTAAAACCTACTAATTCCTTAGGAACACTTTAGAGGGCTCACATACTACAAAGATATCACATAATCTCAACTCATCTTCCTTGGTACTCCTATGAGACCTCGTATCCTCTTTAGTTCGTTTTCTCCACGAACCTTAAGCACTCTCCAAATTACCAAGGCATTTTAACTACCTTCTCGTGCATACGTATACTCTTAAAATATAGAGCCAAACATGGAAAGGAAGGGAAGTTCGTTCATACGTGTACGATTTCTCGTCATTTAATTAATTATGTTGTAATAGTAATAATATCGGAATCAGGGCTCGATAGTTAATCTAATATTGTATATGTTTCGGGTTTAATCCCAAGCAAAACCCGAGCCCGGATCCTAGTTAAATATCCCGCGCTTACCTTTAATGTGATGGGGTATATAAACCTTTTCCTCTTGTGAAAAGGTTAGAGAATATCATATATAAACTTTTACATTTCTTTCTATTCTCTCTCTATTCTCTCACTAGTTTCTCTCTCTAGAAATCTCTCATCTTCTTTCTTGATTCGATTCGTGTATGATATATGAAGTGAAGTGTTAATCGGGATCACCTTCTAGACCTAGTCTTAAATGGAAACCAACGGGTAGAATCTTTAGTAATGTTCGTCTTAGGTGGGTTCCCACAGGAAAGTTATTCAACTCTTGCACGGGCAAGGTTGACAGTGAACCCACGCATGGTTCAATAGTAGATATCCCTCATATTCATGCATGCAAACAAACTCTGGGTTTAAGTGTAGGTAAATCATTTAATGGTCAAAAGCAACAAAGAATTAACTTAAATGCAGATGCACTATACAATGCAAAGCAAGAAAATCTAGAGTGTAGGTTGCTGACAATGTTGATAACTAAGAAACCAGTGCCAAAAAAAAAAAAAATCAAAAAAAAAAAAATAAAAAAAAAAAAGAAATGAAAAGAATAAAACAAAAAAAAGGAAAAAAACAAAAATAAAAGAAAAAAAAAAAAAAAAAAACAAACAAATGGGGAAAAAAAGAATGGTTTCATAAAAGATGAGCTACATTAAATGACGTTTGAACAACGCAGTTCAAGCCTCGTTCTTCATCAAATGATGTCTGATCACAACAGTTCAGACCTCGCACCACAACGACAAATGGTGTCTGCTCTGAAAAATAAACAACTTCAGTCCTCCGTTTCCTCAATGTTCAGAATTGACTTGAACAACGCAGTTCAAGCCTCGTTCTTCATCAAATGACTTCTGATCATAACCGTTCAGAACTCGGAATTCAAGACCACAGCAATGAACAGTCAAGTTCAAAGCTGGTTCCAAAAGTTGTTCCTTAAGCAAAACAAACAGATAGGGTTAGGAAGGTTCTAAGGGGTGGGCATCACGACAAATTGAAATTACTATTCCACCTTCACATAGCAATGCTGAGGACAATAGGTATATATATATGAAATACAAAATCAAAAAAATAGAAAATTTCCAAAAAGAATCTTCTCGACATGTCTCTTGGAATCGATAACATTTACGTGCTTATAAATGTCGATAAACATTTGTACCACTGGTGTGTAAATGAAAGTTCGAGCGAGAGTTTTGCAAATAGTTATTCTAAACATGTCATTTCTAATTTATCTAATATAATACGTATATTAACCGGGAAGTATGATTCCCCGGGTCGTTTCCCCAACGATTTATGAAATTGAATCCACGTTTGATGCTCGGACAATGATTTGAATTGGAAACAAAGGATGATTTGATTATCTACTTTTAAAAATTGAAATAAACAAATTATAACAATTAAGCACTAAAACTAATAACGGGAAACCAAAATTTAACTAAAAACGCAAAACGGGAACCCTAAACTGCAATTAAAAACCCTAAATTTCTAAAATTAAACCTAACTTAAATTTTTCTTTTTAAATTGACTCTATTTGATTAAAAACTAAGCTTAAAGAAAACTAGAACAAAAACGGAGTTGAAATGAGCTTTAAAACACGAAAAACGAAAACGAGAACGAATCCCGTTCTTTAAAAATCGAAATTTTGCAAATTAGACCCTACGAAAACAAAACCAATTTTCCTAGAAACTTTATGATAAAAGAAAATTTTCTAAAAAAGATTTGTATTTTTTTGATTAATTTTCTATTTTTATGATTTTTTAAAGTTTTTAATGAAAATAAATGTTTAAAAATACTAAACGAACTATAAAAATTCTAGAAAAATTATAGAAAATAGCTTATACTAATTAAAACCTAGGAAAAATAAGCTCGAGATCACAGCTTATTAAGTAAGCCACGAAATAAGCTGGAACAGCTTATTAAGCTTAAAGGGCAAAACATGTATAAAGATTTAATTGTGCAAGTGTATAACGAAAAAGACCCCAGGGCGTAGTGGTAGTGTGTGGTGTGTGTTGTGTTATAAAGGGCTGAAGTGTTGAGGTCGGGGGTTCGAGCCTTGCTCACCCCCGATTTCCACTTCCCCTTTTTTTATATTTTTAAAAACTTATAGAACAAAAGTTGTTAAACACTTGAAAATAAGCATTTTTAATAAAAGAAACTTTTTGTGAAAAGCACTAAATAAGCTGTTAAACAACTTATAATACGACAGAAAGTACTTAGCTACTTTTTTTTTGGTTTTTCTTAAACTAAATAAGCTAGAAACCTTAATAAGCTAAAATTAAGAATACTAAGCTAGAATAATGCATGAAATCCTAAGCTATATGAGAAATAGAACTAAAATAAGCAACTAAATAAGCTAGAAAACTAAATAAGCCTAATCTTAAAATCAATTCCCAAACAGTCCTTAAGGACACTTTGAGCTTAAAAATAAGCTAGCAAATAAGCACCTTAGTAACTGCAAAACTGCACTTTTCAAAAGATAGCTATAAATGCTATAAGAAAATACTTTTTAATAAGAGTTAAAACAAATTGGAGCTTATAAAAAGGAGCTTGTGAATAGGTTGTTTACAAAACAAAGACTTTTGAGAGTTAAAAAGGCTAAAATTTCACTAATTTGCTTCGCACACAATTCAATTTAAGACCATTTTCATTAATTCCAACTGTTTTGAAAAGCTTACGATATATAGAAGCTAATTTTAATAAGCTACCTTAACAGAAAACAATTAAAGACCTCTAAAGCTATTGATTAAATCAGCAAACTCATGAAAAAACACTTAAAAATCAAAAACCAATTAAGCTAAAATCTACAATAAGCTAAGACAGAAGCTGAGCTTTTGAAAACTAGATAAACAACTTATAAGCTATAATTCTAATTCCATAAAATCTTATCTATAAAGCTAGAATTCTAAATTTAGAAGCTAATTATAGTTACTACTGTTTTTGCTTTTTTGGAATTTTAGGTAATTAAAAGCTAATATACCCTAGCAAATAAGATAACTTTAAATAAGCTTTAATCTAAAATTACTAATGAGTTAAACTAAAAGTCCTACTTAATTTAACCATTTAATCCTACTTAAGCTAACTACATTTTGATCAAATAATTAATATGCAGTAGAACTGCAAACTTGCCCTTATTAATGCAATAGTAGAATTGGTTAAAACCAATTTGCAGGTGATCAAGTGGCCAAACCTGCAATACACTCTCTAATTGAGTGTGTATGAACACTTAACAAGCAAAAACCAAACTCAATAGAGCTTGGTTCAAAAATTACTTGCTAGCTTAAGTCAATACCTCCCCTGGTGCAGGGACAAAAACTAAGCCTTAACTACTTGAATTTTTGAAAATTCTAACTTCTGAAACTCTTTTTACTACGATTTTGATTGAATTAAAAACTAGTTCAAGCCAGTGAACTTGCTCAATTTGACTTTTAGAGGTCAAATTGCATTAATCCAAACACCCCTTTAACTAAGCAAATCATTTATACTTTAGATTTAAAATCTTAGCTGCAAAACCTATAGTACAAGATATCAATATGTGATAACAGTTTGATAAACTTAATTCAAGTTCAATAAGCTAGAATCAAAGATCTACAAGCTAAGCTAATTATTTTTGGTTTTTTTGTTAACAGATTATGAAACACTAAGATCTATAATTATATAGCTAAAACAGATAAAAAGACATAACTAATAAGCACTATATAGTCAAGTTAAAAGTAAAATAAGCAACTAGAAAGCAGATTAAAGCATATGATAGGCAAATAAGCAAAAGCTTAAATCTAATGTATTTAAGTACCTAAATTGAAATGAAGACTTACAATTAGTTTAGGCTAAACAAAGCTGATAAGGTCAAGAAGCATGTCTACTAGCTCTGGCTTATTTAAAATAAGCCAATAAAAGTCCATGGAAGCTCATCCTTTGCTAGCTTCCCTTCCATAAGCTAAAAATTCAAACAGCAATGGTATTTAAGCTTATTTTAAAGTTTAAGTAGATTAAAGGAACAATTGAGCTCAATCACAAGCTTAGAGACTTGTGAGAGCTTGTGATGAGCTTTACAAACACTTGAGATTTTTAAGAGCTTATGACAAAATTTATTAAAGGAAAACTTGATTTCATTAACTAGAAAATTACAAGATTTTAAAGCTGAATTACATTGACTGAAATTAAAAAGATAAAGTTTAAAACCTAACATTTACAATGCTAAAATTTTTTTATAAGCTAAGATAAAACTAGAAAAGAATGATGCTTCGATGGTGAGGTGATGTGTGGCTTTTTATAAGCAGTTGATGAAGAATTCCTGATGCTAATTCAAGCTTCACGCTCTCTCTTTTCTGGTCTTAATCATCTCTCATCATTGGATGATTATATTCATCGTTGGATTAATATTGGTTGCAACAGGTTTGCCAGCGTGCAATCCATTGATTTTGTGATAGGTTTGTGCTTCTTTAAGAGTGATTCTTAGAGTAATAAACTTCATTCCTTTTGTTCCTTCACTATCAATGACGCATCCTTGGTTGGGTTTGACCATAGGAGCACTAGGTGACGGATACTCTGCCCATGTGTACTTCGATTCTTGAATTGTCTTTCTAGCCTCAATTGTAATTTGCCTATGATTTTTTAACAAAAAAAAAAAAAAAATCCTTGTGGTTAATTGTTGAAGATAATGAATAGTAAAAACAGACATTCGCGCCTTTTTTACACTGTAAACGTTTTAGGAGGGTGTTTGACTGGCTTATATTTGGGCTTTGACTTCGGGTTATATAAAAAGAAATGGGCCTTTGGTGTATGAAAATGGTTGGGCCGGTTATGGTTTTAATAGTTAACGGGTGTTAACTATAAAGGATTTTAGCTCATTTAAAGTTAGGGACCATTTTTGTAATTTGGGATAAGCTGAGGGACTGAATTGGAAACTTTTGGGATTTTTGTCTTCTTGTGACCTTGACTTTGGTTGACCAAGTTGACTGAAGTTGACCATTCTTGACTTTGATAGCATTCTCCCAGCTTTTTGTGTGCTCTTCCGTTCCCGTGTCCGTGTTTGTCCATTTTTTACCATTTTCTTGAGATTTTTGCTTTATCCGTACCTACACAATAAGAAAGACAAAACAAGCAATATACAAGCCTTTTATGCACAGTTTTGGTCTTTTAAGGGTCTATTTTTATATAAACGGATATGTGTTTTCACACATATCACTTGGGTTTGACTTTTCTCTCTCAAAAGTCACCAAACTCCGCGGGTCCAGTGAGGTAAACAATCTCCCAACGATATCTCCTAGGGGTAAGGGAAGACATGACTAAAACAATAACAAAGGGGTATATACTATTAGATCCCCATAATGAAAAAGTATATATTTCATATTATATAGTAGTAATTCAAAATAGAAAGAATTTCAAAGCTTTTAGGTAGCGAGAACATACGGTATATACGTACAGAAACACTTATGCCCTAAAATACAACTATATGAGGGACCCTTAAGCTATAGTCTAGGCTCAACCACCTAGTTCTCTATAACCAAAGGCTCTGATACCAATCTGTCATACCCCGCCAAGGCGGAAACGCGAGGCGTAACATCATGGATATCATCACAACACAATGGTGTAACAATAGAGAACACACTAAAGGATAAACCCTAGTCATATAAAGACATAATGTGTCATGACAATACGAATACCCAAAAGACCGAAATCGTGTATTAATGAAAAATGGTCTCACCAATACAAGAACCAATATCTCACGAAACCTAATAAAATCAATATAACATTTCATCAAAATCCATGCAACTAACATTAAACAAATCTTTGAGCAATCTCCCAATGCATTCATACAGTCATTCTTTGCCACTTCTCTTAACCTTAAATATTTCTCATGAAGCTTACTGAAATGATGCTTAAAACTTCAACACTATGGTAGGTGAGGAGTCATAGTTTAAGACACGCAAACAAACCTTTAAATCCAATTACTGTGATAAATAAAACGTAATTAGCAGACATTACAGCTCGTTTCTATCTACAAGCTAACATGCAATCACATCAATCCACATTGAGACGTTCACGCTCAATCATCACAAACATAAAATCAAAACGTACAATAATGAGACGATCACGCTCACTATCCACAATCCACAGTAATGAGACGGTCACGCTCACTACTAACAATCCACTTTGAATTAGGAACGGTCATCGACTCACTATAAAATCCATCAATGCCTTGAGTCGGTCACGCTCTCAAGCACAACAATCCATTATCATATTAACAAGTTGCATCATGAACATAAAATAGTCTGTATAGCCACATGCCTCGTTTTTTAAACCACATTATCTTAGTAACTAAAACATTTAAACTCATAGAATCATTTTTCCACCCAAGAAACATAGAAAAGGGGCTTGAAACTCACTTGATGCTTAGCTTTCTAAAGTATCCAACAATGTTCACAACGAATTCAGGAGAATCTAAACAAATAAGTCACACAATAAGCTATCTTCAATTTTACGCATTAAAAACCCAATATGATGTAACCTAAATATGATGATATCTAAGCTATCTCTTAGTTCTAAACTTGATTTTCCCTTTTCCAACTTTTATATATGCCATTTATACTTCAATACTACACTTTAAATTTTCTGGATTAGAGCAGAATTTTATACTCACTTACGCGCCCTAAACGCACCCCTTAAACACTTCCATAATTCTAAACCAAATTCACATGCTAGCATATATGTGTTATGAACCTTCTTGCTCTCCCAAAGCCATCGTCCCTTTTACAAATACCCTTTAGAAATTCATTAATCCAAAGTGTCCAGAATTTGACCCCTTAAAAGTCTATGACGTTTAGATAAAACCTTAACTTTCATAAACCTACTTAGAAAAACAATTCAGGGTCACACACAATATAGAAACTAGCTTCCACGTGATTTAGAGCCTCCTTAATAGATGTCTAAGTATTTTAGGAAAAACATACCAAACTGAAATTTCGTCACATTTTTTCACACTGATTTTGTAAAGACCTTTTGACCCACTTCCCGACCATAAAAACTCACGAGACCAACTTTGATGGAAGGTAGACTCGCTGAGGTTATCTTTAGTACGTTGTAAATTGTTTATTTGATAATTTATGATTGAGTTATGACCGTTACAAAGCTGCCTAATTTTCTGCAGTGAATTAAACAACTAATTCGGGCGATCTAGACCCTAACGCATGATTAAATCACGAAACCAATTGAACCAATGATCAAACAATCATCATTAACTATAAACTCTAGAAAATTTAAAACCTTAATTTATAAATCCTAATTTATTTTCATGATTAAACCTAATCCATCATGCTTAGATTACAAGATTTAAAATAAGAACTAGAATTAAACAAAGAATTAGAAAATACCTTAAACCCTAAAAATTTTCTTCTTTTTCTTTCTCTGGATCGGTCACAATAAGGGAGGAGAGTTATGGGATTTATTTTGTATTTATAGGCCCCCAATTAATTATAAATAATATCTAATTAGAGTTTGTTTCCTTTTAAAACTCTTTTTTTTCTTTTCTTTCCCCTTATCCTCTTAAATTCGTTTTTTACTATTCATCTATAAAAAAATATATTTTATTTATTAATTACTTAATTATTTGCTTTACCTTAAGTTTTTATAAAACCTAAGCTTATTTGCACATACCTTTTTGCTTAAACGCAATTTACTAGACTTTTAAAAATAATTAACTTTCCAAAAATACTTTTCATTTCACAAATTCACTTTCTAAAAATAGAAAGTCTTCCAAAAACTCTCATATTTTAACAAACTCATTTCTTTCACAAATGACACACTTCCCATTTTAATCCATCACCTAGACATCCACATATTAACCAAAACAATTCTCTCAAAATACCCAATCAATTTCATTATCACTATAAGTGATTAAAATGAAATTTCTCCATCAAATAACTCATTTCTCTTAACTTAACCTCTAAAACCTAAACTTATCTTAAATTACTAACACAAAAATACGTATACGTATAATTACTTACACAATTAACGCGAAACCGCTTCAATTACCGAAATCATTTCCTTGTCACCAAAAGTAAACAAAATGGACTTCACAAAATTCAACACAAATCCAATCCCAATGAGACGATCACGCTCAATGGATTGATTATCCAATCTCACATATCCCACACAAACACATATAAACACGTATAAACACATAACCATACATTGCAACAGATACACTTAGGTCAACACTACGGTTTGACCAACCTACTCAAGTCATGGTTGTCACACCGAAGTCCAAGACGCACGCTCTAAGCATGTCTTCCAAAGTCTGAATAGTACGCTTACTCTGACCATCAGTCTGAGGGTAATAGGCCGTACTCATGTCTAAACGATTTCCTAATGCCTCTTGCATTGACTGCCAAAACCTTGATGTGAAACGACTATCATGATCCGATATGATCGAGATCGGCACACCATGTCTAGCAACTATCTCATTCAAATACAATCCTGCCAATCTATCCATCTTATAATCCTCACGCATAGGTAGAAAATGAGCAGACTTAATCAACCAGTCCACAATGACCTAGATTGTGTCATGCCCACTACTAGTCCTAGGCAACTTAGTTACAAAATCCATAGCTATTTCCTCCTATTTCCATATGGTAATCTCAGGTTGCTAGAGCAAGCCAGATGGCCTTTGATGCTCAGCCTTAACCTTCAAACTAGTCAAACACTTACTAACATACATAGCTATGTCCTTCTTCATACCAGGCCACCAATACCTATCTCTAAGGTCATAATACATCTTATCAGCTCCTGATTGTACATAGTACATCGACTTATAGGCTTCATCCATTATCAGGGTTCTCATATCACCCTTCAAAGGCACCCATATTTGATCTAGGTAGTATAAAGTCCCATCACTTCTCCGTTCTATCATCTCATCCAAACCTTTCTACAATCTTGCAGACTCATCCACAACCTCTTTCTAAGCCACCAGTATCCTATCCTTGATACTCGACTGAAGGGTCATATTTATAGCTCTAACTCTCTTGGGTTTTACTCTTTCCTTCCTACTTAGGGCATCAGCCACCAAATTCTCCTTACCAGGATGGTAGCAAATCTCACAATCATAATCACTAAACAACTCTATCCAGCGACGCTGTCGCATATTCAACTCTTTCTGACTAAAGATATTCTAAAGACTCTTATGATCCGTATAGATGACACTCTTTGTCCTATACAGATAATGTCTCCAAATATTAAGGGCAAACACAACTGCTCCCAATTCTAAATCATGGGTCATATAATTCTTTTCATGAATTTTCAACTGTCTAGACGCATAGGCTATCACCTTACCTCTTTACATCAACACACATCCTAATCCTAGGCCTGATGCATCACAATATACCACAAAATATTTCGGTCTATCAGGAAGAGCTAGAACAGGTGCATTACACAACTTATCCTTTAAAGTTTGAAATCCATTCTCCTGCTCCTCACCCTAATCGAAAGTCTTACACTTCTGAGTCAAAATAGTAAGAGACTTAGCTATCTTAGAAAAGTTCTTAATGAACCTATGGTAATATCCAACTAATCCTAAGAACGAACGAACCTTAGACGGTGTTCTAGGGGCTTTCCAATTCTTAATAGCTTCGATCTTACTAGGGTCTACATGAATCCCATTATCATTTATCACATGCCTAAGAAACTGTACTTCTCTTAGACAAAATTCACACTCAGAAAACTTAGCATATAGTTTCTCCTTCTTGAGGAGTTCCAAGACTAACCTTAAGTGTTCTACATGCTCCTCCTGAGTCTTAGAGTAGATTAAGATATCGTCTATAAACACTATCACAAACTTATCAAGATAAGGCCTAGAAACTCTGTTCATCAAATCCATGAATACCGCAGGTGCGTTCGTCAGACCAAACGGCAATACTGTGAACTTGAAATGTCCATAACGAGTTTTAAACCCAGTCTTTGGAATGTCATCCTCGTGCACTCTCAGCTGATGGTATCCAGACCTAAGATCTATCTTTGAGAAAAACTATGAGCCTTGTAGTTGGTTAAATAGATCATCAATCCTAAGAAGCGGATAACGATTTTTAATAGTTAATTTATTCAATTCTCTATAGTCATTGCACTTCCTAACAAAACCATCCTTCTTTTTAACAAACAACACCGGTGCTCCCCAAGGCAACTCCTGCAATTCAGAAGGTGCCAAACGATTGGGAAACTTTGCAATCGGTACAGTTCCTAGGATTAACTCAATCCGGAACTCAATTTCCCAAAGAGGTAGCAATCCTGATAGATCATCCGAAAATACCTCGTGAAAGTCTCTAACCACAACAATCTCTTCTTGTTTCTTATCGCTAGCCTTAGCACTCATCAAAAGTCTCGCTTTCTCTTCCAGTCTTTCTCCTAAGACTCTAAGCACCTTGCCATCTAGTAGTGGTATCCTCACTACTTTCTCATGACAAATTATTTCAGCCTTATGATTTGACAACTAATCCATACCTATAATCACATCAAAACTCCCATGCCCGATTGGTATCAAATTGATGTCAAAGACATGACTCTCGATTTCTAGTTTGTAGCCCTTAATAACTTTATTAATCTCTACTAGCTGCCTGCTAGCTATCTCAATCTCATATCCGAAACCTAATTCACTGGCTTTATGCCTAACAGAGGTATAAAAGTAGTGGAAACAAAACTATAGCCATTACCAGAGTCAAATAAGGTAGTAGCAAAAGATTTGATCAAATTAAATGATACCCTTCACAATGGTTAAGGATTCCAGTGAGAGCTTCTCCTGCTCCTAACATGAATGCCATACCCCTAGCTTAGTTCCCTTGGTTTACATGACCCTAACCCCCGTTATTAGCAGCAGTTGGGTTTGGACAGTTTCCTCCCTGTCCTTGTGCTCTATTCAATCTAGGACATGCTGGCCTGAAATGGTCGGTACTACCACATTCGTGGCATGCTTCACGAGCAGGTTGTTGGTTCCTTAAACCATTTTATTACCGGTTTACATACCTAGCACAAACCTACAATTCCCTCAAAAGATACCATAGGCGATTATAGTATAAACACGTGCGACAAGGCCCCTCCGGTGCATGTGTAGGTAGTATGCAGTGAACACTTAGGCCAATGACTCGTATCTCTCTCTTCCTACAATGGTTTGCGGTCGTAGCAAAACTTTCCAGTCCTAGTCCTCTTATATTATCCATACCATTCTTATCCTTGCTAGGTTCCCTTACATTTCCTCGTTTCTTAACCTTCTTAATTGATACATTTCTAACAGCCTCATCGGTCAGTGCACCAAAAATCTGCATAGCCTTCTACATAGTCTTTGGCTTCGTTGCTGCCACCATTCCTCAGTTCTGTGAAGCAAGGCTTTACACGTACCTCTCAATCTTTCTACTTTCTAGTGTCACAAAATGTGGAACTAACCTAGCCAACTCATGAATCCTATCAGTATAACGAAAGCAGGCTAGCCCCGAACCAATGACTGATTCCACAATCAGTTTCCAACTTTTGCATCTCATGACTAGGACAAACCTCTTCTATCATCATAAGCTTAAAGTCATTCCATGACATACTAACAACAACTTACCGGCTTAGCGTGCGGATATGAGAGTTCCACCATATTAAAGCCTTGCTCACAAATGAACCAGTAGTATATTTTACTTTTTGGTCAATACTACAACTACTCATGTCCTATACGGACTCCATTTTCTCAATCCATCGAGTAAGAACAACAACACCTCCTTTACCATCATATTCCTTAGGGTTACAAGCTAAGAACTCCTTATATGAACACCCTACCAAACACCAACACCCCGTTTTCAATCTCTAGCACATTCTAGACATTCCTCTTGAAATGTTTCTCATTAACCACATTACCATTTTGATTGCCAACATTTCCTTGGTTATTAACCTGGGCTAAAATGACAGGTAAGAGGTTCTGCAATTGTTGGGCAATGATTGTCGAGAAGTCGGGTGCTCCTCCTACACCCCTATTGACTCCCTCTACATTCCCATTGACTCCCTCCCAACCCCTGGTCATTTTCTTGACCATTAAATTTATCAACACACTCATCATTAACTCTCCTAGGTCCTCGACCCCTTCCACCCACCACCATCACCCTTCCCCCCTCCTCGTAATTTTGGCAACATGCCGTACCAAACACTGCGGTCCGTCATCCTTGCGGCATTACTATTACGAGGGAAACATAGCAACATTAAGGTAGGTAGGGTATACTAAGCAAATATATATAATACTAACTATAAATAAATTATACACAATAATAGCCCTCCTTATGTGTAACAACAAATTTGTATGAACAATATCACCAAGTACGAGTAAGTTGTGATACTTTTATAACTACGTTGGCCACCGTATTTATATCCGCATCCTTTCCTAGTCGTACTCAGTATTAAGCTCACACATCGCAATGAATAATATAACTAAAGCACTAAACCGCGAACACGCGAAATCAAGCAAAAGCGGAACATTTTGCACATAGATCCTATACGCAACTAAATGACAGATCTTATGTTATAGTTAGGTAGGCGCACCCCACCTAGTTCCCTATAAACCTTGGCTCGAATACCAATCTGTCATACCCGACATTGGGCAAAAACACGTGAATGCAACATGATGATCATCATAAACACAAGATACAATATAATAAGAAAACTATACAATGCATAAACTTCAAGTGTTACGAAGACCATCCACCTCGAACAAACTCGAGTGATGTCCCAAATCACAACCAAAACCAAAATCTCTTACAAATTTCAAATGCCCATAAGGGGGTCCAAATCCAAACTTAAACTAGAACTTCCAAATACAAACAGCCAAACAAATAAACAAGCAAGGATTCACACGAAAAATCCACATGGGATGCTCCTTAGTCAGCTATCACATAATACCAACTATTCATCCCTTACTTCACCTGAAAATGATACTCAAAAACGTCAACAATAATGTTGGTGAGCTCGTAGGTTTGACCTTAAACCCAAAAGTCTAGCCGAATATCTCAAAACAGAGACAAAAATGCAATATTACAGTGAATATATAGAAGCACCCATGACATAGCACCTTCCTATCAGGTAAAAAACTCGACCTAGCTTACCCCACAGTCGAACCATCCCTAGCATCACAGCTAGTCCGGTTACAAATAAAATCACGTTAACACACCTAAATTGGCCTACCAATCTAGAGCACTAGATTAGGGCATGACATCACAAATACTAGGGTAAGGCGTACCCAGCCGATCCCAATAATCACACAAATAATACAGGGATAGGTGTATCTTGATGACATCAAAAAGTCTATTTTATAGCATCATTTATCCCATTTAATTAACCCATTTTGTATAATTATTGCAAAGAATTGTTACTTAATCGTTGTATCTTGAGAATTACCAGTATTACGGATAAACTGGTGAATATTAGCAAAAGGCGCGCATTCTGGAGCTTAAACGAAGATATTTTGAAGATTAATTGATCTGACAATTATAACCAATACGCTGTACCATCAAGGAAGATTACGCATATCCGTGCCTACAACTCACCCAAAGACCACAAGGAAGGAAACAAGCTTAAAACGCCGTATCCAGGAAGACCAAAACACGAATTGGATATATAGTTTATGAAATATTCTGAAGAATTATAAACGTGGTCTCTACACCAAGAAACTCCAATACGTCGTTAACCAATCCCCCTTTGGATACGCCGTTCGAAAAAACCGAGACTGTCCAGACAGTATAAATACAAAACTCCAAAATGAGTTTTTAATCCCTTGGATACGCCGTATCGAACCGACTTCCAGACAGTATAAATAGAAAACTCAAAAACGAGTTTTAAGTGTGCTAAATCATATTCTCGATACCTAAACCACAAAAGTTGATTTTCAAAGGAGAAAAAGAGCAGAAGAGGTCTTGCAACGCATTCCAATCCATAGAAGACAACGTGTAATTTCTTATACTTTTATAATCGTTCAGTTTTTGGTATCATTCTTTAACTCGGTTAGTTTACCTTGGCTAAAACAATTACTCTTGTATTAATTATGATGTTTGAAGGCTAATACCTTTGGGTATTAGCCGTTATTATGAAGATCTGAATGTTTGGTTTTGTTTATATCTCGATTGCTTAATTTATCGTTGTACGCTTGTTTATGTTTATCAATTCATACTTGTTTACGTGCTTTTGTATGCGACCTATCATTCAACTGGATCTAATGATACGGACCAAGTAATCTAGATGTCGGGACAGCTCTCCATATAGTGATTTATACATCTAGAATCATAGGGTCACAAGTATTGTCCTTCTAAAATCGTGCTAAGGATACGCTTCTGGCATAACTAATTAACGAAAGCTGCCTTTGGTTTATTGAACATGTTGACTAGTAGGTGAATCTAGATAATTCAACAAATAATGTTCTGATTCCATTGGATAGTTGGACAAGTGGACTACTAGAGTATAAATTGCCATTAAACAGTTTGTGGGTAAGGTCTATATGAGCTAGGGTTTAACAAGATCACCATTGCTTTAATCCCTAAGATAGATTATAATCAGGTAATAAGGATGCTTTATGCGGATGCTTTAATTGTGACAGAATTAATGTGTCTAGGTCTTAGGATGAAGTCCCGCCTAAGTCTAAGAATGATATACCTCTTCGAGATAAGTAATCATTGCACTGAATAAACAAACCAACTTCTAATCGGATTAATGATGGCTAATACAGTTTTCTATCATAAGGCTCGACCAATCTTTTATCTTCTGTTAATTTGCTTGTGTGGGTTAAAGTGTCTTGAATTAATTGTAGTCACCAACCAAACCCGTGCCAGTCTCTCAGGCTGAAACCCCCTTTTTACCTGTTAGAATTAGGATTAGAACTAACATAGGATTAGCATAGGTTTGACTTAGATTATAATTAACTTGGATTAGATAACCAAAATATAAATAAATTGAGAGATTTAACCTCGCTTCAAGTGTTCGACACCCTACTTACCTCGAATTTACCACCGACCGGGTATACTGCCAGTTAAAGTGTTGTTTTTGGTTAAGTCGGCAAAATATAAATTTAAAACTTGAATCATAAAAATATACACCACACAACGACACATCAAGTTTTTGGCGCCGTTGCCGGAGAGTGAAAATTAATCTTGATTTTATTTTATATTTTGGTTTTTAACATTAGATTAAATCTAACCCTTAGGAGTAGTGTTAATTAGATTAGTGTGTATTCTTGTATATTCTGTATATTTTGTATATTTGTTAGTTTAACTATTTGCTTGTATAATTGTGTGTTTAATTTAATTGTTTTCGTAATACACTATTCTGGTCGATAACTCAATACGGCGTATCCACTTTTATTGGATACGGCGTATCCAACTTTCTGTCCAATACAGCGTATTCATTCAATCAATTAATACAGCGTATTCACTTCTATTGAATACAACGTATCGATCATTTGGAATAGAATCAGAATCCTAAGTTTTTATATTTGATTTCCGTGCTAAAAAAATTTCTATCCAAAAGAGCCTATCCTACTAATTGTTTATCCCTTGTTTCAGGCAGTACATGACAAGGAGTTCAACAAGCGAACTATTCACACCTTACAAAGAACCTGAATGAGAATTTGATCATCTAGGAGACACTTCAAGACACTAAGTCTTGACGAATTGAGATCGCCTGATTTCAATTTACTTTCTGACCAAGAATACTCGGAGGAAGAAGTTGCGGAAACAATGGCGAAAACTATGGCACAGTACATGAGCAAGACCCGAGCTGACTATAGATCGGGGGTTGCTAGGCCTAAAATTGAAGACAAGGATAACTTTGAACTGAAGGGCCAATTTCTCAAGGAACTACAGACTAACACCTTCAGCGGTTCAGATCATGAAGATGCGAACGAACACATTGAGAAAGTTCTTGAGATCAATGATCTATTTCACATTCCAAATATTACTATAGACCAAGTGATGCTTAGAGCATTCCCTATGTCCTTAACTGGAGCCGCAAGCCATTGGCTGAAAAACAAGCCAACTGGTTCAATTATAACTTGGATGGTCTTAATACAAAATTTTTGAACAAAATTGCACCTTTGCTCGAACTGACAAAAAGATGGAGGGAAATCAACAACTTTTAGCAAGAACCAAGTTGATACTTTACCAGCATGGCAGAGCGATTCTAAAGAAATCTTGGTATGAAGTGTCTTCTATTCTATTTTTACGAAGATGCAGGAGGTAATCTTGTTCTATAATGGATTGGGAATTCCTACTCAACAGATTCTTGATTCAAGAGGTGCAATACCATCAAAAACATGTACTGATGCAAGGTATCCATCCAAGAAATGGCTAAATACTCTTTAGAAAATGGCACATTGGAACATCTGGTCAAGAAGTTCTGGAAAATTGCTAACAGATTGGCAGCTATAAAGCATTATCATAATCTTAGAAGAGAATAAGAAAGATGGAATGAAAGTCTATGCTGCTCAAGTGGATAGAACAATGCAAAGGACCCTAATACACCAAAGATTGCCCACTAAAATAAGAAGGGAAAAACCTAGAAGAAGTGTACTATACGCAATTTGGTGGACCTTTTCAAGGAAGGGGATATAAAGCAGCAACTCCGAGATTCTTACAAAGGAACAATGTGAATCCTTCGTACCAAGAATGAAGGTAATCTATGGAAGATACCCTGAGCAAGTTTATGAGTGAATCAGCAAAGAGACATGAAGAAAACTCTAATTTGATTAAAGAAATTTGAGCTTCGACGGATGCTACCATTTGAAACTAAGGAGCATCTATTAAAACTTTAGAAATCCAAATCGGGCAAATGAGCAAGGTACTATAAGAAAGAGGATTTGGAAGTCTACCTAGCTCTACTGAAGTGAACCCGAGAGATCAAGCCAAGACGATTTCAACTACTATTTTAGCTGATTCATAGCTGATACGCCGTATTGGATCTTCCTAATATGTCGTATCCACTGGATAGAACCGTACACTCATGTACGAGACAAGATAAATGACAATTCTGTTTTCAAGTCTTTTGAATGGTTACTACTGTGAAGAAAAGAAGGGATGATATGGACCATAATTCTCAAAAGCTTACTCTGAAACTTCACAATCCATACCTCAAAAAAAGAAATACCCAGGGAGTTTCACTTTACCTTGCTTTATTAATAATGTTTGCTTCGATAATGCCCTTGTTGACTTAGGAGCAAGCATTAGTGTTATGACTCTCTCGACCTACCTTAACTTAGGATTAGGCGAATTAGCTCACACTAAGTTAACAGTTGAATTAGCAGACAGGACTGTGAAATATCCAAAAGAAATATCTGGAAACGTACTAGTAGGAATTGGTAAATTTACTTTCCCCGTGGACTTTATAATTCTAGATATGCCCAAGGATATCAAAGTGCCCTTGATCCTCGGAAGACCATTTTTGTCTACCTCCCGTGCTAAGATTGATGTTTACAAAAGAAAGATTTCTTTAAGGGTCAGGGAAGAAAGGATTGTTTTCACAAGTGTTAAACCTGCTAGTAGTTTAATTAAGAGGGTCTACATGCTAAGTTTAAGAGAAATGAGAGACTTTGGTGTTAAATAGATCATCAGACCCTTTCTTGGAGGATTACATTGAATTAAATGATCTAAATGCACCATTTAAGCTTAGGAGAAATCAAGGTGATGATTTAATGCCCAACATTAAGGAATGTGAGGTAATTAAGGAATTTAGAACTAGGGATGATGAACTTGATGCTGGAATTGATGATTACCCTAGTTATTTCGACTATGATCAGAAGATCCATATAGATTGTGCCCACAACTTAAAGTTTTCTTGCATGATAGGATTTGAATTTACACACGCTAACTTTTTCCCATTATTGTATGTTAATGTGATGTTAAAAAAGTTTCATAATTCTATAATGAAAGATAAGATGGTGTACAAAGGGAATAATGTTATATGAGCTTTAATGAATGTGCCTATTTTTGTTGGAAACTTTTTTGTTGTGACGGATTTTGCAGTTTTAGAAAATATAGATGATTATCGTGATGAAGGAATGGGCAATGTTATTTTTGCCGAATTGTTTTTGAGAGAAGTTGGGATTAATGCAAAACGGTTTGAAGGGATGATTACCATTTACAACGGTAATGATGAAGTAACTTACCAAACGATGCGATCACATCCGAGATTTAAATACCACATTAATGAGCAGTGCAACAAGATTCCACCATTATTGAAGGTAACTAAAGAAGATAAGATGAATGGAATCTCGCATCCATACCAAAAGCTTAAGGGGTTCTATAAAGGAGTATTGAATTTAGGACCAGATTACATTCGAGATACGAAGATGGAAGAATGGCTCACACGCTGGAACATTAGCGTGCATGAGATGGAATGATGAAGAGAAGCTGAAGAAAAGTCTAACTTAAAAACTTCGATGTAAACAAAAGTGCTTCCTGTGAGACAACCCGACATGCTATTTAATTTTATCGAGTCTGTCTTCCCAGACATCAATACGGCGTATCCGCTCCATATCATATGGATTATTGATTGTCTGGAAGCTATCAGTCTTTACTTTTTATGCACTTTAAAAACATTATTGTTAGTTCTGGAAATACGGCATATTCATACACATGATACGGCGTATTTACCAAAACTGACCCGTATTTAGTTTGTTTAGTTTAAATTAAATTAACCGTAGGTACCAAGATAGGAATACACATTTTTTTCCTATATTTTATACAGGACCTCGTAAAAGAAATATCGATGAATATTGGTGGAGAATTTACAAATCTAAAGATCTTAAAGTGTTGCAGTCTTGAAACTTCAAGGCGGCAGTTCAACATAATCTTGCTCAATAAACTCAACATGGAGAATCTACCAAGCAAATATCAGGGGAGTTTCTCATTCTAATTCTTTTTAATTCCCGTATTTAATGTTTTATCTATACAATGAGGACGTTGTATAATTCAAGTGGGGGTGGAATTAGAATGTTTACTTGTCCTAATTTTCACACTAAAATGTTTAAATTTAAAAAAATTTCAAGCATACTTTTGTGAAATTACTTGATACATAACCCGTACACAATAACCCTTGTTAGATATTGTGAGGATTCAACCTTATCCGTTCGTTCCAAAATGTTTACACCCCAAATTCTACAAATTATGATGGGCCGGTGATGTAAGAGCAGACTTTAGAACCTTGGCTGGTATATCTAAGTCGAGACACGCAGTGAATAAGTACTATAGATTTAGATGGGAGTAGACTTGTTTAAGATTGTAAATTTTAGGATTACAACACCAATCTCCTTATACATGTAACTTATTAACTAACTACAATAGATAGTTAACCCCGCGTAGAAAAACCCTTGTTTACTCTCACCTTAAGAAATAAGATACCCAATAACAACCCGTAGTGCCAACCTTTGAAACTACAAACCAATTATTTGTTTCGTTACACTTTACACCTTATATGCTACCCTGTTAGATTATGTTTATTACTGTTGCTAGTTTCCTTAAATGTAAATTTGTATTCCCGAGTCCTTGTGTGCTATTTTTGGTATGGTTTTGGAAGAAATTTGTACATTTCAAAATGGGAAGAATATTAATAGTCAAAAACTCATGTAAATTTACATACCACGTAATTAATGGTACGTCCGAAGAATGAAGGAATTATCAAAGGAATTATCCGGAATTATTATGATCATGAAGATGGTGAAACTACACCGAGTTTTGTAGTATAATGTTAGTAAAAAAAATCAAAAAAGTTAGAAAATCGCAACAAAAAAGAGAAGGAAAGTTTGGAGATAATCATTTCGCAACTACCGAAGGAATTACATGAAGGATCGATTATTCGTTGATACAAATCGACTATGTAGAGTATTGTATAAAGTGGAAGATATTGCCACTTGCCTTGTAAAGTATGTAAAGTATGGGATGTTTGGGAAGTTGACCGTTTAAGGTCACTACTTAATTTGAATTTATAATTAATTTATAAATTTTAAATAATTTGTTTTATTATCTTAATCGATTTTTATCAAAATCGTCACTTTTAAAACCCTCACGAGTCCTACAAATTAATATATCCGATTTTATAATCGAGAAATCAACGACTCTGTAAATGGGCCTTGAGTGCCTAATTATTTTTGTTTTTGTAATAAATGTCTTTCTTGCGTTTTAAATTGCACCCGAGACGAAAATCACGGTTTAGGAAAAAGTATCAAACTAGGATAAGTAATTGGGCCCGGAAACAAAAGTAATACAATGTTTACCAATCAAAGCCCAACCAAGCCCACCCCAAGAAGGGGAGGCCGGTTCTAGACTCAAAACAAACACACCCTTATCATTTTTTTCTGAGATTTTACAAGTAAAAATATATATACTATAAATAAAAACTTCCCTTTTATCCCTTTTTCTATATAAGCCGATCCAAACACATACACATATATAATTAACGTACAAAAATAAACACAAGAAGGAAACCATCCATCTCCCCTCTCTTCTCCATCTACTATTCTACCCACAAGAACCCAAAACCACCAATATCTCTATTAAAACTTCATGAATCCACTTCCTTTTTACACCAAATCATCTCTAAAATTATCCTCAATCCTTTCCTATCACTAAAAACCATCATGCATGTGTTGAGAAGTTTTGATTTTTAAAGATCTTGAGGTTTTAGGGTTTCTTAATTGATTAAAGGCTACAAGAAATCAAAAGAGATGGAATAGAAGTGATTTTAAGCAAGACTTGGTGAAGTAAAATTTATTTAGGGATTGGCTTCCTCTTTGGTATTTTTGGCAGCCAACAACACCATATAGGTGTTGTGTTTAATCATTTTCTTCTTCTATTTTGTGTGGTAAGTTATCTCTTAAAATTCTAACTCATTGATTAAGTTTTTATGAAAGTGCATATTCTTGATTTTGATTTTTATGATCATGCATGTACTTTTTATGATTGATCTTGATAAGTTAGTGTAGGTGAAGTGTGATGGATATTAATTAGATTGTATTGATGTATTTTGGCCTTGTGATGGCTCAATTGATGATTTGGATGAGTTTTGGTTGAGTTTAGGAGTAGATGTTGGGACTGTTTTCAGTTCAGTAGGGAAATGTGGTGTTTTATCAACATTTTCGGCTTAGGGTCTATAAATAAAAGACATGAGTGGATAGATATAGGTCTTAGGTACATGTGGCGAATTGGACACTTTTGTATCGATTCCGAATGAGGGAGATATGGCCTTTTTACGGAAGAAGATCAAATATAGATCAGCTGTTGGAAAACTTGTTTTGCTCTAGGTTATTGTGCAATAAACTTAGGTTTTAAAACATGGTGTAAAGATGACTAAAATCCAGTAACATAGTTTTTACGTCTTTTCTTAAGAAATAAAATTGTGAATGCATAGTAATGAGATAAAAATCTTTAAGCGAAACTTAGTAGACACTCAATTAGGTATAATTACAGGTTGTGTACCCAATTGGAGATAAAAATACCTTGGTTATGTCTTGGTGCAGTATCGTTCA
>BQNB010032208.1:0-53355 GCA_026074375.1 Tanacetum coccineum | reverse complement strand
TCACAGAGTTACTTTTGATTACATTAGTGCTCTATATTCATCACAGGCTTAAAAGATCTATCTAGGGCTGAGACCTATAGTGCTATATAAGTAATGTGGCCAAAAATAGAAAAAAAGGGACTTAAGGGACTTATTAAGTTAAGTGACCAAAGTAGCACTTAACATATATCTGGATAATTCCTAGGCTTCCATAAGTTTCTAGTATTATGTGTATGTCTGTTTTGTGGCGTGAGAACAAAAGGAGGGAAACCATGAAGTCTTGATAATCACATTGAAGAAGGATTAGTGTTTAGATTCAAGTAATGAATCACTAGTAATGATCCTCCAAGTAAGTAATCCTTATATTTAGTTGAATTGAAGAATTAAGGGTTAGGGTTCAATTACCGAAATTGGGGGTTTTAGGTAATTATGGTTCTACACAAGAATTAAGATGTTTATGAATGTGGATTAAAGGTAATTAATGAATTAAGATCAAATTGGTAATTGAAGGCTTCATCATATAATCAAAGTATGATCATATGATGTTAGCTAATGATAAAGGGTGTGTAATTGGGTTATATAAACCCTTACAATGTTTTGTTTAATGTAATAATGATTGGTGATGATTATGGTTTAGGAAGACAAGATTTTTAGAAGATGATGGTGATGAAAGTAAGCTATGAAATGAGGTAAGTAAATGGTTATAATTTGAAGTTATATTGATTTTGGCATATATGTGTTATGTGTATGTTGTGTTAAGGTTTGATAAGCAATTGGGTCAAGGTGCTTGGATGCCTGATGGACTAATGGTTTAGTTTGGCATAACTAACTGATAGCAGTTTAGATACACAATAAAATATACTATAAAAATAATATTCCACAAGAGCAATTAAGAAAATTCCCTAAGGAAAATTCACTCTCAAAAATATATATAATATAATATATAATACGTATATTTAACCGGGTAAATATGATCACCCGGGTCGTTTCCCCAACGACTAGTGAAATTAAAACCTCGTTTAAGCTTGGATTCTGATTTGAATGAAGCAAAGATATTTTTGATAATCTATATCTACTAAATAAAAGCAACAATTAAAATTGAACAATTAAAGGCAATTAAACAATTAAACAAATACGGGAAACAAATAAAACACGACGATTAAGCAAATAGACTAGAATTAAACCCTAAGATTGCAAACTAATTTTCTACACCTAAATTAGGATAAAAGAAAATTTTAAGAAAAATAAAATTTTTTTTTTGATTATATTTGAATTTTTTATGAATTAAAAACTAATTAAGTCTAATTAAATCCTAAAAAATATAAAAAATAGAAAGTAATTGAAATTATATTTTTCCTAAGTAAAATAAGTAAAAAGAAAATTTTAGAAAAAAAGAATTACTATTTTTGGCTTTTTAGATTTAAAGATATGAATTTTTTTTAGATTTAAACTAATTAAAATAATAAAAATATTAAAAATTTAATCCTAAATTTTTTATAAAAGTTATACTAAGAAGATAAAATATGCAGAAATTTACTAAAATTAAAAGCCCTAATTTTTAACTTTTTAATAAACTTTAATTAAACTAATTAAAAACTAAACCTATTTTATTATTTAACTAATTAATAAAATAAAATAAACTAACAAAGGACTAACAATGAAAAGCTAAAGGACTAACTGACTAAATAAACTAACTAACGGAGGGTTAACAAAGAAACTTCAAAGTAACAAAATCTACCCTGAAAGCCCAACCCGACTATAAGCCAAGTCCATTTAAGCCCAAAAATTAAGATTAAGTTAAAAACAGCTTTTCATAAAAAACTTATAAAAGCAAAGTTGGAGAACAAGTTAGTGTGAGCAACTTTAATGAAAGCTTAATGAACTGAAAACCAATAATAAGCTCAATAAAAGCTTATTTATAATCTGAAATCAGAAAGTAGCCATTTCCCTTGGTTTTTACTTATCAGCTTGTTAAAAGCTCAATTTAAGCTTAAATGAAAAAAAAACAAAGTGTTCTAGAAAGCTTATAATGTGCTGGAAATATAAATGAAAAGCTACTTGACTAATTTAAACTAGAGCTTATCTGAAATTGAGTGACAAAGTATCAAAGTCAGAAGTAAGCTTAACTTTAACAAATTCAGATTAAGCTCAAATGTTCAAAAAACAATTTCAGACTTTAAGCTTATGCAGGCTTATTAAACAACTTATAAACTACTAATTTAAATGATAAAAAACAACCACTATCAGCTAGAAATCAAACTTTAAAGCTAAAAACTATTAACTACTGTTTTTGGTATTTTGAGTTTTTTAGTGACTTTAAAGAGCAAAATAAGCCTAACATTTAAGCTAGACAATGAAATGCAAGACTAAATCTTCTTAAAACTATATCTATCCTATAAACTACTAGAATCTCTAAGCCTAATTCCTATGAACGTACAATGAAATGAAGCTCAAAAAGTGACAGCAGTGGTAACTTGATTACCACTGCTGATGTAATTTGCCAAATGTACAAAACAAAAGTGCAGGTGACCTCAATGATTTAACCTGCATAAAACTCACTCAATAAGAGTGAGTGAACACAATTCAAGCAACAACCAAGCCTTAAATGGCTTGGTTCAAATTTTTAAAAGCAAAAATTTAGGAAATAGGTACCCTGGTGCAGACACATACAAATTAAGCCATAACTTTTTGCAAAATAAAAACTAACTTCTAAAAACTGAGTTACTACTTTCCTAAAATGATAACAAAACTATCTCAACCAAATTGCACAATCTTCTTTGACTTTTAAAGGTCAAACTTTCTAAATCCAAACACCCCTTATGAATTTAACAGATCAGAATCAAGCTAGCTATTTGAAATCTACTTACATAATCTTATTACCAGATAATAATTGACTTAAAACAAGCTTAACTAACAAGATTAGACAACTGAATAAGCCTAGAAATCTAAAATCTAAACTATGCTAATGATATTTTTGGCTTTTATGGTTTTTTAAGTCAGAAACAGATATACTAAGTTTTATAGTTTAATAAGCAAAAATAGAAAAGCAATAGTAACTTATAAGCTCAATTATAGATAAATAAGCACAAATAAGCTACAATTAAGTAGATCTACAACTAAGAGCAATTATTAAGCTAATTATTGAACTAGAAATGAAAACATAAAAGTAAATGAAAAACTTACAACTTTCCTAGCTAAACAAGGGTATGACTGCTGTTAGAGCTTTGCTGCAAGCTCTCCTAGCTTATTAATAAGCTTGGAGTAATAGTCCCTTTTGGTTTTCCATTACAACCAACTTCCTTAGCTTTCCAATTATTTGCATAGGTAAGGTAATAGGTTTTTTTAAGCTAATTTTAAGAAGTTTAAGTAGGATTTAGATCAATTAAGCTCAATCATGAGCTTAGAGACTCATGAGAGCTGAATAGAGCTTATTGAGCGCATATATAAATAGTTTTACTTATTGAGAGCTTATAAATAAAAGAGAGTTAAGATAGATCAAAAGTAAACACTAAATTTTATTAACTAGAAACTTTTGATTACATTATGAAACGGAAAATTACAGCTGAGTTTTTAAAAGAAAATTACAATAAGCAAAAATCCAAAAGCTATACTAAAAGCTAAAAAAAACTAGATAAGAAAAGATCCTATGTGTGTGAGAAGTGTAGCCCTTTTATAGCTGCTTTCTAAAGATTCTAGGTCCTTGAGTCAGTTAGAAGCTCATTCAATCATCACCCTTCAATTCGCCAATCATTGGATGATTGATTTTATCCGTTGGATCACATATGTGCACACACGGATTGCTAGCGTGGCAATCCGTGATGTGACATATGTGTGCTTCTTTTGAGAGTGAAATAAGAACAAAACTTGGCTTCACTTGTGCTTTCCGTAGCCTCTTTGCTTGACTGAGCTTAAGTAAGCAATTGATTAGACTATAATATCCCTGCCATTTTGTAGAAGACATCTTGAATTACCAAAATCACCCTTTAATTTCTATTTGCCCTTTGTTTTTGACAGTGTGGTGAAATGGGGAAGAACATGAATAGTGCTTGGGGAATTTGGCGCCATTTTGTTTTAACTGAATAAGGTAAAAATTCGGTTTGAACTTAGGGTTAATTACACAATGAGCCCCTCTCTTTGTTATCTCTAAAGTATAGTGTAAAAGAAGTTTAGAAAATGGCAATTTAGGTCCTTGTTGTTTTATAAAAGAGTAATGGGCTAGGTACTTGGGCTCTTGGATCCGGGTGAGGCCCATTTAGGGTTAGGGACCATTTATGGACTTTTCTGAAAGTTGAGGGGTTATTTTGAAACATTTTGGGTCTTGTTGACTTTTGTTGACCAAGATTGACTGGAGTTGACTGTAGATTTGACTTTTTCTGGCTTTGGCTTCCGGCTTTTGTACACTCTTTCGTTCTCGTGTCCGTGCTTGCTTGTTTTTGATGGTTTTCTTGTGATTTCTGATATATCCGTACCTGCACACACAGAACACAGAAACAAGAATATTTTTGCCATTTTTCACTGTGTTTTGGGTTTAATTGGGTTATTTTAAGCATAAATGGATATGTGTATTTTACACTTATCACTAATTTTCTAAAGCCTAATGTGCACATCATTAACAAGAAGTAATAACAAAAGATAAACAACTAGGTTTCATGCAATCATAAGCAAACACAATTTAGATTTATCCAAGCAAGTTAATTGAAAGCGAAGAACAATTAATCAAACAACACATAGACATATCGAATGATTAAAATGGATAAATAACTTCACTTCAATTAAACATGGAGTTATGATGCGTGTACAAGGGTTAAGAAACCCTAAAAATCGACCTAAATGGTTGCTCCAAAGCTTACTAACGATTTCCACATGATTTTCCCCCCCAAAACATGAAAAATAGGGTTTGTATATATAGGGAATAAGTCGCGACGGCGTCACTTGTTAATTGCGACGGTGTCAGCCCACCAAATCTTCCATGGGCTTCTTCTAAGTCGGCTACTGCGACGACATCAGAAAGGATCGTGACGGAGTCGCCTTGAGACTTTGACGGCACCAGAGAGGATCGCGACGCCGTCTCCACGCGCTGTAAATCCAAGCTTCATCAATAATCTTGTAAGGTTCCGTCTTTGTCCCGTTTCTTCCCAAATTAGGTCCAAGTCACGTGTATTTCCTCCAAATGCTTCCCAAATGCTAAAAAAATGATTAAGCACGATAAATGACGATATTTGCATGATTTTAGGGGTTAAATGACCTCGAAAAAGTGTATTAAATTACACCTCATCAAATACCCCTACACTTGGGATTTGCTTATCCTCAAGCAAATGAGCTTTTCTACCTTGCAAATAGCAAAGTCAGGAGCATTTAACCTACTCAATAAAGATAGTTTATGGCACAACCGGATAGACCTCGTAAATAAAAGCACGTAAATTATATACTAGCACCTTACATAAGTGTTTAGATTCTCTCATTCTCTCGGGTGTAATAATGAATTATAAAAATATAGGAAATGGAAGAAATAACACTCACTACCTGTCATAGTATATAAATTACCATATGCTTGATAAAGGATCAAAACTTCCACCACTTTGGCGTAAGCACATAGGAATTACTATCAAAGAGGTCTTTAAAGGGTTGTGATGTTTAGGTGTGGGGCAAAGGAAACATGGCTGGGGAATATGGGGGAATTTTGACTGGTGGTAAGTTAATTATCTAGTTTTGATAATTACAAAATGTAAAAACGCTCAATGTAAAATTAAACGTAAACAAGTAATTAGTAGTAAATTTTTATTTTGAAAATTTAATCACTTAAAGGTATGAATAAATAAATGCTTAATGCATTTTATGATCAAATGAATTTTTATTCAAACTCACATTTTTTTATAAAATGTTACAAATATTTTTATAACTTTTACAAAACATTTTTTACATTTAAAAGAAATATTTTATTCAAAATAAATATTTTAAATTCAAATTTTCTATCTTAAAACGGCTAGAAATATTCTAGAAAACACCTCCCCTGGAAAAGACAAAAAAGGGAGCGTCTTGGCCTGGGTGGCCCCCTTAGTGATAAGGGGGCCGGCCATAGAGCTAAGGGGGCCGGCCAAACAAAAAGCTCCCCAACTTTGCTATAAATTATGGTCTTGTTCCTATATTTTCTCACCTCTAACACACACATTCTTTCTGTTCTAATCATTTTACTTTCCTCTCCGAACATCAAAGGCCATCAGGATTGTTGGTACAACCCAAGATACCTGAATGGAAGTGGGACAACATCACTATGGATTTTGTTACTAAGCTTCCTAAGTCGTCGCAAGGCTACGACACCATTTGGGTGATCGTTGACCGACTCACTAAGTCTGCGATCTTCACACTGATGAGAGAGACTGATCCTTTGGATAAACTTGCAAGAATGTACCTAAGGGAGGTGGTCACGAGACATGGAATACCTGTCTCAATCATTTGTGACCGTGACCCGAGATTCGCATCCAATTTCTAGAGGTCACTTCAGAACGCTTTGGGTACTAATTTGGATATGAGTATTGGGTACCATCCATAAACAGACGGGCAAAGTGAGAGGACCTGTAAAACCTAAAAATCTCAACAAGTGTAAAATTACCAAAATACCCCTAATGCAAGAAAGTACATAAAAGCTTAAATAAACTTCATTTAAATGTTAGAAATTATAAAAATATAACATATGACAATTATGAAATTTATGTAAGATTAAAATACCTTATATTATATAAGAAAAATAATTAATGTTTATGCATATGTATTTATGCCGAAATTAATTACATTTAATTACTTATACATTACAATTAATATCAAATAAATATGGATAGTTACAAAATAAATATTGGCAAGTTACAAAATCTGATTTAATCACTTTAAAAGCCCATAAATTCGGCCATAATACCCATTATATTTCTTTTATGATTTTATTTTGTTAAAACCTAAAAACAAAACATAACCGAAACCCTAAAATCAAAAGAGGCGGCACCAAGAAATTTTCCAAGGGCAAGGACGAATTTTCCAAGGTGTTTTGAAGATCAAGGAAGGTGGGAAAAATAGTGGGAAGATTGTAGAGTGCTTGGTTCGATCGTGGTAATCGTTTGATTCGAATAAACACAACCGAATTCTATAAATTCATCAAATCATCAAGGATCATCAAGGGTATTTTTGTATCTCATTTTTCATCATATTAATTCGTTCTATGCATGAGAAAAATTATCATGCATGTTATTTTGATTTTATAAATTAAAACATGTTCGAAACCCTAATTTTTAGCTAATTATGTAATCGGCATATATAATATTTTTAAAATTGATTTTATATTTTTATAAGGTTTTTCATATCACATATAACTCAGATAAATTGTTGGAAAAATTTAGGAAGGATTCGAATAATTATTGGGGATTTATCATTGTTTGCCGATTTCGAATTAAAGGAAAAAGGAAAGAAATAAAATTAGGGTTAGGGTTTTGATAATTTTTCCAGGTGCATTTAATGCCAATGATTGGGAAATAATTGTGTTTGTGGTTTGGAAAAATCAAATTAGGGTTTTGTGGATTTAATTGATTTGCCAAATTGATATTTAAAGTATAAGGACTTGTTTTGTAATTTCTGAAACTATGGGGTCTGTTTTAGACATGTTATTATACTTATTATATTCTGTATAAAATAATTTGGGGGGTATAAAATGTCATATTGATATTATTTTGGATTAAAATGGTTAATTACATATAATAAGTAATTAGAGATTCATTAATTAAAATAGAGGGACTGAAATTGTAAATTCTGAAAAGTATAAGGTTTGGTTAGTATTTAATGTATAAAGTATGATTTTGTCATATTTGAATCTATAAGGGCTTGTTTTGTAATTATGGATAATTAAAGATAATGTTTAATTAATTAATAAACCAAAAGGGCTAAATATGTAAATTATGTAAAATTAAGGGTTTGACTTGTAAATACAGAAAATGGAAGGTATAATCTGAATAAAATGTGAAACTTTGATATTTACACTTTTAACCTTGAAAATTGTTGATTTTGTATATTAAACCCTAAAATATGGAAAGTTGTCATATTTAACCCTAAACTTGTAAGGTTGACATTGGAAAGTTGTCATATTAACCCTAAACTTGTAAGGTGTGAAATGTGAAGTTCCTAAAACTAGACAAAAATACTTATTAGAATATCAAATGATGACATTTACTAATTTTGGAAGAAACTTATAAAAAATGGAAAGTTACTAAAAATGCGAACGTTACTAGAAATTGGAATGTTACTTGAAAGAGAAGTATAAACTTAAAAATGAATGGGCTGTAATTCGAATTCATCATTTCTTTAGGTCGGTCAGAGGGAGTGAATTCTGATTTCCTGTGGTTGTTTTTCTTTGATTATTGATTTGCTTAGGAAACTTAGGTACAGATTAATTCTGACCTTTATCGTTAAGGTTTCTCATGACATATTCCTTTCCTATCTTGATTACTTATGGGATTTGCTACATTTGCTCTTGAGGCCTTTTATCTTGGTTCTCATTATGATCTGGTTATATGTTTCTATTTTGAACCCTGCTATGCTAACCTTTGATATTTGAACCTTTGATATTTGAACTTGGCATTAAACCTTTGCTATGATCCCTTTGACAATGAAATTTGAAATGACCTTTGCTTTGAACCTTCAGTTTGAGCCGGAGGCACTATTTGTTTCCTAGCCATGAAGGTAACATGTGAAGTGTTCATTGATGCACGTTTGGCATGACTCATGTATGGGTGAGTGATTTCTCACACCGTACCCATTAGATATATATATGCGCTTATGAAGATTAATATTTGTTTAAGGGGCGTTTGGATGCATCTAGATTTGTTTTGTATTCGATGGATTATGACATTATGATGTTTGGGATATTTTGGTGACTGATGTTTGGGTGCATTCACGTCTTTCCACAAATATTAGGCGCTCATGACTCCGTGGGTTTACTATGATAGAATTTTGTTTGGGATTGGAATTAGACTTGATTTGACTTTCTGATTCATCTTACCTTACACTATGAATTGACTTCTGATTTGTCTTACCTTATATCGTATCCTTTGATTTCCCGTTATCTTTTGCGTTCGATTATATATATATCTGTTCACTGGGCTTTGTAAGCTCAGCCGCACTTTCTTTTCCTGCGGCAGGTATCTAAGCTAGGAGCTGGGGTTTGCTTTCGGGATATGAGTGCTGATGAGGACTTACCTAGAGATCTTCGTTTTGATTATATGATTTTGTTACTTTTTGAGACATTCGTTATTTCGGTTATTTCGTTTGGATATGTCTGTCTTTTAAGAAACTTATGTTACCTTAAGTATGTTGACTTATTTTCCTTTGGTTATTTATTTTGAGATTCGCTGTTTATGATTGTGTTATGATTATGGATGCCCTTTGATGTCACACCATATTTGTAATTACTTCTACCCTTTAGGGTCGGGGCGTTACAATTTATGGATCAGAGCCAGGTTAAGTCATGACGAGGCTTATGACCCTTAGGCAGCGTAGGCTATGACCTGTGAGGATTGGAAATAGACATTAGGTTCCTTCTGCGTAACTCTCTTCCGTAACCTATCTTGTTTTCGTTTGCTAATCGTTTTCTCGATCGTTCAGATGGTGACTACCCGTAGGAATTCGGATGACGATGTTCCTAACTTCGAGGCCATGATTACTGCTGCTGTGGCCAATGCTCTCCCTAACCTTACGGCTGCTTTGAGAACTCAGATCACCAATGACATCAGGAATGGTGCTGGACCTTCAGGTGGTGGTGGTGGTGATGCTATACCCCAAGGGATTCATGTTTGGATCGAAAGGTTTACTAAGTTAAAGCCGCTTGCGTTTCGGTCTGCTGCCACTCCTGCCGAGGCAGAAGACTGGATTACGCATAATCATTTCAACCCCAATGAAGAACCATATGCTTATTGACCATGAATATGTTAACTGCCCTCTACGTTTTGATGATCGTATTCGTCCTGCGAATTTGTTCCTATCATATGATCTCGGATTTGATGTGATTCTTGGCATGGTATTGGTTGGCTTCTCATAGAGATACAAATTGACTGCTATGCTAGGAACTGTGATCTCTTGGTAATGTTTGCCAACCTGAATTTGTTTATCATGGTTCCTCACGACTTAAGTCCTGTTTAGCTATCTCTTGCTATGGAAAAAGGCCGTACCTTGATTTCTCATGGGGTGCCAAGGTTTTCTGGCTTATGTTATGGACACATCTTGGAGAGGTCCTAATATTGAAATTCTTTCTGTTTTCGTCGAATTCGCTAGATGTTTTTCCCGGATGAACTTCCTGGACTTTCAGGCTAGAGAGTTTGGAATTTGGCCATTGGAGTTACATTCCGGTGCTTGAACCTATCTCAAAGGCTCCGTATCGTATGGCACCTGTTGATTGAAGGAGTTAAAGGAGCAGTTAAGGAGAGGTTGGCAGAATGGCCTTTATTAGACCCAGTGTTTCGCATTGGGGTGCAACCGGTCTTATCTTGTTATGTAGAAGGATTGGGAGCATGCGCTTGTGTATTGATTACCGCGAACTCAACCGTATTACGATTCGTAACCGCTATCCTCTTCCGCGAATCGACGATTTGTTTGACCAACTGCAAGGGGCCAAATATTTTTCTAAGATTGATTTGCGATCTGGTTATCACCAGCTTCGTGTGAGAGAACAGGATATTTCTAAGACTGCTTTTCGTACGCGTTATGGCCACTACGAGTTCTTGGTTATGCCCTTCGGTCTGACTAATGCTCCTGCCGTGTTTATGGATTTGATGAACCGTATTTTCCACGAGTACCTTGATAAGTTCGTTATTGTTTTCATCGAGACATCCTGTTTTACCTCCAAGTCTGAAGAAGAGCATGAGCGGACATCTACGGATTGTGTTGGAGATTCTTAGACAGAAGAAGTTGTATGCGAAGTTTTCGAAGTGCGAGTTCTGGTTACAGCAAGTCGCGTTCCTTGGTCATATTGTATCTGCAGACGGCATCATTATGGATCCATCAAAGGTTGAAGCTATCACCAAATGGCCGAGACCTACTACGGTGACGGAGGTGAGAAGTTTTCTGGGGCTTGCTGGCTATTACCGACGTTTTGTTGAGGGTTTCTCCCGATTAGCTTTACCTCTTACCAGCCTGATTGAGAAAGGGTGAGAAGTTTGTGTGGACGGATGAGCGGTCAGGAGAATTTTGAGGAATTGAAAGGAGATTAGTGTCTGCTCGATATTGCTCTTCCATCAGTTCAGGTGGTTTTCAGATTACAGCGATGCATCGGAGAAAGTTTGGGTTGTGTTTTGATCAACATGGGAAGCGTGATGGCCTACGCTTCAAGGCAACTGAAACCTTTATGAAGTAAAATTATCTAACCCATGATCTTGAGTTAGCAGCCGTAGGTTTTTGCATTTGAAGGATCTGGAGAACACTATTCTGTTTCGGTGAAGCTTGTGATATATTTACCCTGCTCCATAAGAGTCTCAAATATATTTTTACTCAGCGAGAACTTAACATGAGAAGAGAAGATGCGTGGGAACTTCTGAAAAGATTATGACACTAACATCCAGTACCTCCGGAGCAGGGCTAATGTGGTTGCCGAGCACTTAGTCGAAAATCTGGTGATAGCTTGTTTTGATACCTTAATCTTCGTGTTTTAGACGCGTTTGGATGTTCGAACTATGGCTGTACGAGGTTCTCGGTGGCTATTGGGCGAGTATGAGGATAGAGTCTAACCTCATGCTACAGATCAAGAAGTCAAAGGGACGACGGTGAGTTGTGGGCCTATTGTGAGCCATGCTTGACAGACGTTAAACATTACTGAGTTCAGGTGTTGATGATGACGGTGTTGTTGTGGTATGAAGTTAGCTATGTGTTTCCTAATGATCAGGCACTTCGCTAGAAGGTTATGAGGAAGCCTCATAGTTCTCCATTACTATTCATCCAGGTTCAACCAAAAATGTACAGTGATTTGAAACAGTACTTTTGGTGGATCGGCATGAAGCAAGATGTGGCTATGTTTGTATCCAACATGTACTGACTTGTCAGCAGGTAAAATTGAACACCAGAGGGCTAGTGGTTTGTTACAGCCGTGGAGATTCCCATGTGGAAATGGGATGAGATTTCATGGATTTCGTTATGGTATTGCCGCTACTCAGAAAAGACCTGATGCAAATTTGGGTGATTGGTTGATCGGCTAACCAAGTCTGCTCCATTTCTGTACTTATTTCGCGGCACGATCTATGGTATTAGTAAGTTGGCGGGATTTTTCGACAGGAAATCGTTTAGATGCATGTACTCCGATCTTCTATTTGTCCCGACAGAGATCCGAAGTTTACGTCTCGTTTTTTGGAAAAGGAGTACAGAAAGCCTGTGGGAACTCGTATTAAGTTTATACATCAATTCATCCTCAAACCGATGGTCAGTCAGAGGGAGGACCATTTCAGCTTTGGACGGTTATGTTGAGGGCTTGTGTTTGGAATGGACGGTAGTAGGATGAATATTTATGCTTGGTGGAGTTTTGCCTACCAATAATAGTTGGCTTGCTAGCATTCAAGGGCACCTTTCGAGCTTTTAGTATGGTAGAAAATGTCGAGCAAACCTATTTGCTGGGGAGATAGTACGGTGAGCGTTTGAATTTGAAGGTCCGGAGCTAACTCACGAGATTATAATGAGATAAGTGGCTGATGCTAAGGAGAAATTGGAAAGAGGCTAGATAGCGACAGAAGAGTTTTGCTGATATCGCATCGACGTGATATTAGAGTTTCAAGTTGGAGATCGTGTCATTTCTGAAAAGTTTCGACATTCAGACGGAGTTAATCGTTTGGGATCAAGGGAAAGCTCAAGTCTCGATCTCATCGGTACGTTTGAGACTTTTGGAAACGTTTTGGCGAGGTTGCGTTCGTTCCTGCGCTTCCCCGCAGTTAATCGCACGTCACCCGATGTTTTCATGTTTCTCTTTTCGACGGGGATACCATTATCATCCATTGTATGGCGCATCTTATCCTTTGATCAGATTCCGTCTGATATGGCTTTGTCCGAGGAACCTGAATCCGTTCTGGATTCGCAAGAGAGGTCACTGAGAAACAAATTTATTCCTTTTGTAAAGATTCTTTGGAAGAATCACCCAGACGGTGAGGGTACCTGGGAGACCGGAAGTTGTCTCATGCGAGTAGTTATCCTTATTTCTTTGTCTAGTTCGGTATGTATTCGTTTCCTCTTTTTTTCTTTTGGGTTTGTTTTTTATGTTTCATTTCGTTTCCATTCGGTTCATTTCATTTTCGAGGCGAAAATTTTTTTAGTGGGCGAGAAGTGTGTAAAACCTAAAAATCTTAAAAAACTGTAATATTACCAAAATACCCCTAACGCCTATAAAATCCATATAAAAAAAGCATGATTAAATTTCATTTAAATAAAAAAAATTGTTAGAAATTATAAAAATGCAAACATGTGACAATTATAAAAATATGTAAGATTAAAATTTTATATATGCAAGAAAAATAATTAATAATTTATTATATAATATATTTAGCCGAAATTATATGTATTTATTTAATTATACCTTACAAATTAAATCAAATAAAAATAAGATAAATACAAAATAAATTTGGCAAGTTTAAAATCTGAATTAGTCTAATTTTAAAAGCCCAAAACTCGGCCAAAATCCCATGGTATATCTTTTATACTTTTCATTTGTTAAATCCTAAAAACTAAAAATCCCGAAAACCCTAAAAGAAAAAAAAAGTGGCGGCACAAAATTTTCCAAAGGCTAGGACGAATTTTCTAAGGTGTTTTGAAGGTCAAGGATCGTGGGAAAAATATTGGAAAGATTGTTTAAGGCTTGGTTCGATTGTGGTATTTGTTTTGGGTTCGTAAATCACAACCGGGTTCAATAATTCGAAAAATCACCAAGGATCATCAAAGGTATTTTTGTACTCAGATTTTTTATCATTATAATTCATAAAATTCTTAAGAAAAATTATCATGCATGTTATATTGATTTTATACAATTAAAAAAACATGTTCGAAACCCTAATTTTTAGCTAATTATGAAATCGGCATAAAAATTATTTGTACAATTGATTTTATATTTTTCTAAGGTTGTTTATATCATATATGACTCAGATAAATTGTTGGAAAAATTTAGGAAGGATTCTAATAATTATTGGGGATTTTCTTGGTTTGCCGATTTTCGAATAAAAGGAAAAAGGAAAGAAAAATGATAAAATAAATTAGGGTTAGGGTTTTGCTATTTTTTCCAGGTGCAATTAATGCTAATGATTGGGTAATAATTATGTTTGTGATTGGGAAAAATTCAATTAGGGTTTTGTTGATTTAATGAGTTATCCGATTTGCTATTTAAAGTATAAGGACTTGTTTTGTAATTTCTGAAACTATGGGGTCTGTTTTAGACATGTTATTATAATTGTTATATTCTGTATAAAATAAGTTGGGGGGTATAAAATGTCATTTTGATATTATTTTGGGTTAAAACAGTTAATTAGGTATATATGTAATTCGAATTATAACTTTTAAAATTAAAATAGAGGGGGTAACTGAAATGTAAAATCTGGAAGTAAAAGGTTTGGTTAGTATTTAAAGTATAAAGTATGAATTTGTCATATTTGACATCCTAAAAGGACTTGTTTTGTAATTATAGGTAAATTAAAGATATTGTGGTTATATAATTACCATAACAAAAATGGCAAATATGTAAATTGTCATAAATAAAGGGTTCTGACTTGTAAATACAGAAAATGGAAGTATAATCTGATAAAATGTGAAACTTTGATATTTACACTTTTAACTTGAAAAATTGTTGATTCTTCTATATTATACACTAAATATGGAAAGTTGTCATATTTAACCCTAAACTTGTAAGGTTGACATGTTAAGTTCCTAAACTATTCAAAATACTTAATACATTCTAAATGATGAATATTACTAATTTGGAAAGTTACTAAAAATGGAAAGTTACTAAAAATGGAAAGTTACTAAAAATGGAAAGTTACTAAAAATGGAAAGTTACTAAAAATGGAAAGTTACTAAAAATGGAAAGTTACTAAAAATGGAAAGTATAACTTAAATGAATGGTTTGTAATTCGAATTCATCATTTCTTTAGGTTCGGTCAAGAGGGAGTGATTTTGATATTCCTGTGGTGTTTTCTTTGATTTTGCTTTGCTTCGGAATAAGGTACAGATATTCTGACCTTATCGTTAAGGTTTCTCATGACATATTCCTCTCATTCTTTGATTACTTATGTGATTTGCTTCATTTGCTCTGAGCCTTTTATCTTGGTTCTCTTATATGATCTGTTATTATGTTCTATCTGAACCCTGCTATGCTACCTTTGATATTTGAACCTTTGGCATTGAACCTTTGCTATGATCCCTTTGAAATGAACTTTGATATGACTTTGCTTTGAACCCTTCAGTTTGAGACCCGAGCCACTATTTGTTTCCTAGCCATGAAGGTAACATGGCCGTGTCATTGATGCACCTTTGGCATGACTCATGTGTGAGTGAGTGATTTCTCACGCCGTCCCCCATTTGATATTATATGTGCACTATGAAGATTATTATTTGTTTAAGGGGCGTATGGATGCATCCTAGATTTGTTTTGTATTCGATGGATTATGACATTATGATATTTGGATATTTGGTGACTGATGTTTGGGTGCAATCCACGTCTTTCACATTTGGAGCTCGCTACTCCATGGTTACTATGATATGATTTGTTTGGGCTTGGTAATTGGACTTGATTTGATTTTCTGATTCATCTTACCTTACACTATGAATTGACTTCTGATTTGTCTTACCTTATATTTGTATTCCTTTGATCATGTCTTGTGATATCCTTTGCACCTTATATCGTATCCTTTGATTTTCCGTTATCTTTTGCGTTCGATTATATATATCTGTTCACTGGGCTTTGTAAGCTCAGCCGCACTTTCTTTTCCTGCGGCAGGTATCTAAGCTAGGAGCTGGGGTTGCTTTCAGGCTATGAGTGCTGAGTGTGGACTTACCCTAGAGATCTTAGTTTTGATATATGAATTGTTTCTTTTCAAGACATTTGTTATTTCGTTTGGATATGTCTATCTTTTGAGAACTTATGTACCTTAAGTCACTATGTACATTAGAGTCATGTTGACTTATTTTCCTTTGGTTATTTATTTGAGACTTCCGCTGTTTATGCTTGTGTTATGATTATGTATGCCTTTGATGTCACACCATATTTGTAATACTTCTACCCTTTTGGGTCGGGGCGTTACACTTCTAATGTTTGGATGGTCCTCTCACTTTGACCATCGGTTTGTGGTGGTAAGCTGTACTCATATCTAATTGAGTACCTAGGGCTTCATTCAACGATTTCTAGAAATGAGACGTAAACTTACTGTCTCAATCAAAAATAATCGAAACTGGCACTCTATGTCTCGTGACTACTTTCTTCAAGTACTGTCTCGTCAGCTTCTCCATTATGTCGATTTCCTTCATTGGTAAGAAATGTGCAGACTTTGTGAGTCGGTCTACAATTACCCAAATTATATCTTGACCAGACATCATCTTAGGTAACTTAGTAACGAAATCCATAGTAATGTTCTCCCATTTCTATATTGGGATTATGGGTTGAACTAACAAACCAGATGGTTTTTGGTATTCTGCTTTAACCTTTGCATAAGTTATGCATTTACTGACATACGTGGCAATTTCTGCTTTCATGTTGGGCCACCAGTATAGCTTCTTCAAATCTTGGTACATCTTGTCCGATCCAGGGTGGATCGAATACTTTGACTTATGCGACTCGTACATAATCAAAGCTCTCAAGTCACTAAAACATGGTATCCAACTTCTCTTCTTCAAACACAATGTTCCGTCTACATGTGGCTCCAGATTCTTAATCATGCCACACAAATATTCTGTTTCATAATTCTCTTCCTTTCTTGCCTTAACCTGAGCATTCAAGATCTGCACAGGGAGGTTTAAACCAATTTTCATAACCAAGGCTCGAACTCGTAGTGGCTTAGGTTTGCTCTTTCGGCTCAACGCATCAGCCACCACATTCGCCTTTCTCGGGTGATAACGTAACTCACAGTCGTAGTCACTTAACATCTCTAACCATCTTAGTTTTCTCATGTTCAACTCTTTCTGATCTAGAATATGTTACAAACTCTTATGATCAGTGAACATAACACACTTCATGCCGTAAAGGTAATGTCTCAACATCTTGAGAGCGAACACCATAGCTCCCAACTCCAAATCATGTGTCGTGTAGTTCTTCTCATGGATTTTGAGTTGGTGGGATGCATAAGCTATGACTTTCTCCTTCTGCATCAACACTGCACCTAATCCCTTGTGAGAAGCATCACAATATACTATGAAGTTTTCACTTCCTTCGGGCAATGCCAAAATCGGTGCACTACACAACTTTTGCTTCAATGTCTGGAAAGCAGTTTCCTCCTTTTCACCCCAATTGAACTTTACACTTTTCTGAGTCAGCTTCGTCATAGGCTTGGCAATCTTGGAGAAACCTTCGATAAATCGTCGGGTGTAACCGCAATACCTAGAAATATGCGTATTTTTATTAGATCTGGTGATTCCCAATCCTTGATTGACTCAATCTTTGCAGGATCAACGTGAATGCCTTCACTATCAATCACGTGTCCAAGAAATTGTACCTTCGACAGCCAAAAGTCGCACTTCGAGAACTTGGCGTACAATTCTTCCTTCTTGAGCAACTCTAAAATTAGTCTAAGATGTGCATCATGTTCTTCCTTGGTCTTCGAGTAGATCAAGATGTCATCGATGAACACGATCATAAATTTATCTAAGTATGGTCTGCATACCCGGTTCATCAAGTCCATGAATACTGCCGGCGCGTTAGTCAACCCGAAAGGCATCACTTGGAACTCGTAGTGACCATAGCGGGTCCTAAACGCCGTCTTTGGAATATCCTCATCACAAACTCTGAGTTGGTGATAACCAGACCTCAAGTCGATCTTCGAGTACATACTTGATCCTTGCAACTGATCAAACAAGACGTCGATTCTCAGAAGTGGGTATCGATTCTTTACAATAAGCTTGTTAAGTTCATGGTAGTCATTACACATCCGAAAAGAGCCGTCTTTCTTTTGACAAACAAAACCGGAGCTCCCCAGGGTAAGGAACTTTGTCTTAATGAATCCATTGTTAAGAAAGTTTCTTGTAGTTGAGCAGACAAGTCATCCATTTCCGACGATGCTAACTATACGGGGCTCGAGCTACAGGTGCAGCACCTGGGACTAAGTCGATTTGGAATTCAACTTGTCGTATCGGTGGTAATCCAGGTAAATCTTCAGATAAGTCTTCGAGTCGCTTCTCCTTCTACTTGTCTTTGTTTTCTTTCACTGTAACCTGTGCCAGAAATAGTTGACAACCTTTCTCCATATACTTCTGGGCCTTTTCACATGATATAATGCTCAACGTTGATTTCTTCTCCTTGTCACTTTTGTCTCCTTGAATGATCAGAATTTCATTTCCGTAAGGAATACGCACTATCTTCTCGTCACAGACAATCACTGCATGATTCTTTGCTAACTAAGTCCATGCCGATGATTAACGTCGAAACTAACCAAATATATGGTAATTGGGCCGATAATTAAATGGATTTCCTAACAATCCTAATATACAGCCTCTAAGCACAGTGTTGGTTTAGAAGTTTCTTCGTAAGCTAGCTCGACATGCGGTAACTAACGTCTAAGGCAGAAGATTTTTATTTTTTATTTTTTTGTTTTTTAAAAATGATGATATCTAGCAATGTACTAAAAGTAATTGATACGAAACTTCTATCGGCACCCGAATCAAATAACATATAAGCATGATGATCGTTGAGAAGGAACGTACCCGTAACAGTGTTGGAACCTGGGTTAGCATCACCTCCTCCTAGGACATATGCTTTGCCTCTTGCATCAGGAACACTTGCTTTGTTCCCATGATTTTGGTTCTTGACTTTGGGATAATCCTTTCGGTAATGTCCTTGTGCACACACTCAAAACAAGTAATAAAACTCCCTGATTCGGCCCAGGAGTTCCTTGAGTAGGTACATCACAACGGTTCTGAAATCCCTGCCAAATGTCTAATCCTCTTACAGTTACGACACTTAGCAGTACATTGTCCTTTGTGGTGTAGTTTACACCTATTGTAGAAAGGAAGTGTTCCTTTATAACCATTCTTCTTATTATTACCAGCCATATAGGCTCTAGCAACATTCTGGCCTCTAGTATTCTGTCGTTTGTGGGGTGGTTGTTGCCCACGGTTGTTTCTATAGTTGTTGTTCAATCTCCTCTTGTTCTCTGCATTTCTTATAGCATAGCCCTTCAACTTTTGATCCATCAAGTTGTTGGCAATTCGAATAGCATCTTGTAAGTCTTGTTAGGTTCATGCATCAATACATTCCTTAGATATTATCAGGAAGACCTCCAATGAATTTCCTCCACCAACTTCTCTCTGGTGACCATATTTGTTACAGCATCATAGTAAGTTCCTTAGAACCCTTTGAGTGTAAGTAGCCATGTAATTGTTCTTCACCGACAAAATTTACCACCGGTTTCCCATCTTTTGGATCTCATTTCTCGGCAATACCCTTCAGTCATCTGCAACAACAGCTCATCTCCATATAAAGCGTATGCAACATCATTCCGATGTTCTCTGTGAGAGTATTTCCACCAGTTAATGCACTGTCGAGTAAAAGTACAGGTAGCAATACTTCACTTGATATCTCTCCGGACAGTTGTGATGTGAAACCACAGTTTCCAACTTTCACTCCATCATATCAACCCAACCACACCTGTCTGTTCCTTTTAACAACTCAGTGGTTTGATCTTTCATGAAATCTTGGTAAGTACACTCACGAGCAATAGGCCTATCACCTCTTCCATTCACATTACGGTTCTCATTATTGTCACCATTATCGCCTCCATTGTTTCCATTTCCAGTACCATTTCCATTACCATTTCCATTACCATCTCCACTACCATCTCCTCCATTTTCATTTCCCATCCCGAGTTCAAGATCTTGGTTAACTCGATGAGCCTCTAGAGCTACGTCCACACGTTGGTTGATCATTTCTTCAATTGCGGCAGGGGTCATACCAGAGCGAGTGATAGTCATTGTTCTATATCACAAGACACAACCCATGGTGATATTTTAAAACAATACACGATTATTAGATAACGATAATTTAATACATGCTATAAAATAAAATATAATTACAACATGATTGACAGAACGAATAACTAACGATATAGATAAATAAGCGAGAGAGTCAAAACAAGCTTTTCATTTCATGAATAAAAGCATAATTCGGTTACAACCAAAATCCAAAATAGGTACATGATCCACAATTATTTCTACTGCTAACATCTAGACCTAACCATCAGTCTAGTGTCCTACATGATCATGGTACAACTAGTCTAAGGGTGAAAACCCAAACGTCTCTCAACATACGACTCCAACCTCCTAAGTCTCCCCTGAGTATCATCACGATCCCTACGAACCTGACGAAACTCCTCCTGTGAAAGAGACATGTGAAGACGAAGGCTGTTTACACGATCCCTCTCGATATCCAACATAGCACGAACCTTGAGGTTCTCCAACCTCAAGTTGTCAATCCTCTCGATCATACTAACTCTCTGTCCCCTAGCTATCAACTGATCAGCCTCCAACCGTCTCTGAGCAGTCTCAATCCCGATAATCCTATCAATACGAACCTCAGACATGTGATGGTAAAAGTCACGCACAGCATCATCCAAGTCAATCGGCATATCCTCGAATGACCTAACAATGCCATCCCTAGTGCCAGACGAATCAGAAGAATCCTCTCCAGCTGGCTCTATAATCTCCTCCTCAACTATCGGTGCCGACATCGGGTCGATACCTACCTCAACCGTGTCTCCAGCACTGGTGTCAGCCTCATACTCCTCTGTGTCATCCCTGACATCCCTAGGGTCAATCTCAACATGATCTCTAACATCATCCCCATCACCAATACCCAACTCCATATCAACCTCAGTCTCTATAGGATCAATCTCGGTATCCTCCTCTATGCTAGCCTCAGACGAATATGAATCTCTGAACCTCTTACGAGGTGGTAAGAGATCAGCACGGGTAGGAGCTAATGATCCCATAACTGGCGTAGATGATGGTACAGAATCAACCGGGGATCTACATCTCTTGCGAGATGGTCCAGCAGAATGTGAAGATGAATGCAGTGGTCTCTCTGATGAATCTCCTGATGATGACTCTGATGTAGTCGGTGGATACAAAGTAGATAATGGAGCAGCACACCAACGACGAAATGCCTCACTACGTCGTGGTGCTCTCCTCGGAGGGTAACCTAACTTTTATATTTGATCCTTTGACACTTGAACACTTTGATATGATTCCCTTTGAAATAGAACGTTGATATGACTTTGCTTTGAACCCTTCAGTTTGAGAAAAATCCACTATTTGTTTTACTAGCCATGAAGGTAACATGCGTGTCATTTGATGCACCTTTGGCAGGACTCATGTGTGAGTGAGTGGTTTCTCACGCGTCCCCTTTTGTTCTATTTATGTGCACTATGAAGATTATTATTTGTTTAAGGGGCGTATGGATGCATCCTAGATTTGTTTTGTATTCGATGGATTATGACATTATGATATATGGATATTTGGTGACTGATGTTTGGGTGCATTCCACGTCTTTCACAATTTGGAGCTCATGACTCCATGGTTACTATGATATGATTTGTTTGGGCTTGGTAATTGGACTTGATTTGACTTTCTGATTCATCTTACCTTACACTATGAATTGACTTCTGATTTGTCTTACCTTATATTTGTATTCCTTTGATCATGTCTTGTGATATCCTTTGCACCTTATATCGTATCCTTTGATTATCCGTTATCTTTTTGCGTTCGATTATATATATCTGTTCACTGGGCTTTGTAAGCTCAGCCGCACTTTCTTTTCCTGCGGCAGGTATCTAAGCTAGGAGCTGGGGTTGCTTTCGGGATATGAGTGCTGAGTGTGGACTTACCCTAAAGATCTTAGTTTTGATATATGATTTGTTACTTTTCGAGACATTTGTTATTTTGGTTATTTCATTTGGATATGTCTGTCCTTTAAGAACTTATGTACCTTAAGTCATGTTGACTTATTTTCCTTTGGTTATTTATTTGAGACTTCCGCTGTTTATGCTTGTGTTATGATTATGTATGCCTTTGATGTCACACCATATTTGTAATACTTCTACCCTTTTGGGTCGGGGCGTTACAATTTATGGTATCAGAGCCAGGTTAATCATGACGAGGTCTTATGACCTTAGAGCTTAGGCTATGACCTGTGAGGATTGGGTAGACATTAGGTTCCTTCTGCGTAACTCTCTTCCGTAACCTATCTTGTTTTCGTTTGCTAATCGTTTTCTCGATCGTTCAGATGGTGACTACCCGTAGAAACTCGGATGACGATGTTCCTAACTTCGAGGCCATGATTACTGCTGCTGTGGCCAATGCTCTCCCTAACCTTACGGCTGCTTTGAGAACTCAGATCACCAATGACATCAGGAATGGTGCTGGACCTTCAGGTGGTGGTGGTGGTGATGCTATACCCCAAGGGATTCATGTTTGGATCGAAAGGTTTACTAAGTTAAAGCCGCTTGCGTTTCGGTCTGCTGCCACTCCTGCCGAGGCAGAAGACTGGATTACGCATATGGAGAAGTTATTTCAAGTTTTGGGTTGTCCCGACAACTTCAAGACTCGTCTTGCTGCGTTTAAACTAGAGGGTGATGCACTGAGCTGGTGGAAAGCTCATTTGCGTACTCAGGTTGGAGGCGATGCTTTTGCCGATACTTGTACTTGGGTTGCTTTTCGTGAGATCTTTTACAACAGGTATTTTCCGGCATCTGAACAACAACGTTATGAGCGTGAGTATGGGTCGATATGTCAGCTGGATCGAGAGAATTCTGGGGAGTACATGGAGAGGTTCACTAGATTGGCTAGTTTTGTTGGAGCTACTGCTGGAGATGCCCAGAGGCAAGCTAGACATTTCAAGTGGGGGCTAAAGAAGTGGGTTTTGGACCGGATCGTTAATACGGATTATACGAATGTTGCGCAGGTTGCGGCTGCCGCCCGTAACATCGAGTTATTGCATGAGAGTGGAAATTCGAATAAGCGGGATAGAGATGGTAATCGGATTCAGAACAGGGGACAGGGCCAACAGGAGAACAAGGGTCGTTATGACCAGGGTCAGCATGAGTATAGGGGTCGTCAGGACCAGAGTGTTGAGCATCGGGGTCGTCAGGATCGGGGTTATGATTCGAAACGACAGGATTTTCGGGGTCAGGATCAGAGGTTTGCTGGTAGGAATGGGAATGACCGCCAGGGTCAGGGTAACTACAACCAGCGCCAGCACAGGGGTCAGGGTTATTGCCCTTCGGTCGACTAATGCTCCTGTAGTGTTTATGGATTTTGATGAACCCGTATTTTCCACGAGTCATTGATAAGTTCGTTATTGTTTTCATAATCGGACAATCATGTTTACTCCAAGTCTGATGAAGTGCATGAACAAACATCTAGGATTGTGTTGGAGATTCTTAGACATAAGAAGTTGTATGCGAAGTTTTCGAAGTGCGAGTTCTGGTTACAGCAAGTCGCTTTCCTTGGTCATATTGTATCTGCAGACGGCATCATTATGGATCCATCAAAGGTTGAAGCTATCACCAAATGGCCTTGGACCTACTACTTGAAGGAAGTGAGAAGTTTTCTGGGGCTTGCTGGCTATTACCGACGTTTTGTTGAGGGGTTTCTCTCCGATTAGCTGTACCTCGTTACCCAGCTGATGAGAAAAGGGTGGAAGTTTGTGTGGACGGACGAGGCTGTCAGGAGTGTATTGAGGAGTTGAAAGGAGATTGGTGTATGCTCCGATATTTGACTCTTCCATCAGGTTCCGGAGGTTTTAGGATATACAGTGATGCATCGAAGAAAGGTTTGGGTTGTGTTTTGGTGGCAAAATGGGAAAGGTGATCGCCTACGCTTAAAGGGGCAGCTGAAACCTTATGAAGTAAATTATCCAACCCATGATCTTGAGTTAGCTGCCATGGTTTTTGCATTGAAAATCTGGAGACACTATCTGTATGGTGTAACTGTGATTATTTACAGATATAAGAGTCTCAAATATATTTGTTTACTCAGCGAGGATACTTAACATGAGACAGGAGAAGATGGTTGGATTCTTTTTGAAAGATTATGACAATGACATCCAGTACCATCGGGCAAGGCTTAATGTGGTTGCGATGCACTTAGTCGAAAAATCTGGATGATAGCTTGTTTGAAATTTCTGGTCCTTCCTTGATTTTAGAGCGTTTGGATGTTGAGCTATGTGTAGGAGGTTCTGGGGGTTGGCGTGTATTGAGAATAGAGTCTAACCTTATGCTCAGATCAAAGAAAGTCAAAGGGATGGCGATGAGTTGTGGGGGCTATTGTGCAGAATGTTGAAGTCGGTAAAACATACTGAGTTCGTGTTGTTGATGACGGTATTGTGTGGTTTGAATGAAGACTATGTGTTCATAATGTATCAGGTACTTCGCGAGAAGGTTATGAACGGAGCTATAGTTTCATTTACTATTCTCCAGGTTCACAAGGATGTACAGACATTTGAACTGTACTTTTGTGGAACGGCATGAAGCAAGATGTGGCTCGTTTGTATCCTATTGTTTGACTTGTCTGTAGATAAAAATTGAAACATCAGAGGGCTAGTGTTTGTACAGCCATTGGAGATTCCTAAATGTGGGAAATGGATGAGTTTTCCATGGATTTGTTACTGGTTTTGCCTATAATTCAAGAAATGTACATGGATGCGATTTGGTTGGTTGTTGATCGGCTAACCAAGTCTGCTCATTTCTTACCTTTTCGGAAGAACCATATTGCGTATAGTTAAGTTGGCGGAGATTTTTTGACAATGAAATCGTTAGACTGCATGGTACATCGACTTCTATTGTGTCCGACAGAGATCCGAAGTTTACGTCTCGTTTTTGGAAAGGATTACAGAAAGCTTGGGGAACTCGTCTTAAGTTCAGTACAACATTTCATCCTCAAACCGATGGTCAGTCAGAGAGGACCATTCAGGATTTGGAAGATTGTTGAGGTCTTGTGCTTTGGGACGGTATGGACAGGTTGTTGGGATGAATATTTATGCTTGGTGGAGTTTGCCTACAATAATAGTTGGCATGCTAGCATCAAGGCAGCACCTTTCGAGCTTTTGTATGGTAGAAAATGTCGAGCACCTATTTGCTGGGATGAAGTAGGTGAACGTTTGATTGATAGGTCCGACGCTCATCGAGATTTCTTAATGATTAAGTGGCTGTTGCTAATGAGAAGCTGAAAGAGGTTAGATCACGCGACAGCAGAGTTTATGCTGAATAAGGCATCGACGTGACTTAGAGTTTCAAGTTGGAGATCGTGTATTTCTGAAGGTTTCGCCATTCAGAGGAGTTAAACGTTTTGGGATCAAGGGCAAGCTCAGTCCTCGATCATGGTCCGTTTGTGATTTATGGAAAAGTATTGAAGAGTTTCGTATCGTCTGGCGCTTTTCCGGCAGTTATCGCACGTTCACTATGTCTTACTGTATCTCTTTTGAGGGGATGCCATTATCATCAATTGCATGTCGATCTTACTTTTTGATCTGATTCAGCCTGATATGTCTTTGTCCGATGGAAAACCTGGAATCCATTCTAGATCGTCATGAGAGAGCCATGGAGAACAAAGTCATTACTTTTGTGAAGACTTAGCTTGGAAGTATACACACAAAAGCGTGAGGCTACCTGGGAGACCGAAGAGTCTATGCGAGCTAGTTATCCTCATTTCTTTGTCTAATTCGGTATGTTTTCGTTTCGTTCTCATTTCGTTTTCATTCCGGTTTATTTCAATTTTCGAGGACGAATTTTTTTTTTTAGAGGGGAAGAAGTTGTAAAACCTAAAAAGCTCAACAAGTGTAAAATTTCCAAAATACCCCTAATGCAAGAAAATTTCATAAAAGCTTAAATAAAATTCATTTAAAGGTAGAAAATTATAAAAAATGAATATGACAATTATGGAATTTATGTAAGATTAAAATACCTTATATTATATAAGAAAAATAATTAATACTTATGTATATATATTTTTAGCCGAATTATGTATATTTAATTATTTATACATTACAATTAATATAAAATAAATATGGATAATTACAAAATAAATATTGGCAAGTTTAAAAATCAGATTTAGTCATTTTGAAAGCCCAAAAATTCGGCCAAGATACATATTATAATTCCTTATGCATTTTATTTGTGAAATCCTAAAAAGAAAATACCCGAAAACCCTAAAATTCAAAGAGGCGGCACAAAGAATTTTCCAAAGGCTAGGACGATTTTTCTAAGGTGTTTTGAAGGTCAAGGATCGTGGGAAAAATATTGGGAAGATTGTTTAAGGCTTGGTTCGATCGTGGGAATTTATTTGGTTCGAAAAACAAATTCGTGTGTCAATAATTCGAAAAATCACCAAGGATCATCAAGGGTATTTTTGTATCTCATTTTTTCATCATATTAATTCGTTCTATGCTTAAGAAAAATTATCATGCATGTTATTTTGGTCGAAATAATTAAAACATGTTCGAAACCCTAATTTTTAGCTAGTTATGTAATCGGCATTTATAATATTTGTAAAATTGATTTTATATTTTTCTAAGGTTGTTTATATCATATATGACTCAGAAAAATTGTTGGAAAAATTTAGGGGAGGTTCGAAAAATTGATTTGGGATTTATTGTGTTTGCCGATTTGCGAATAGAAAGAAAAAGGAAAGAAAATGGTTAAAATGAATTAGGGTTAGGGTTTTGCTATTTTTTCCAGGTGTAATTAATGCTAATGAGTGGGAAATAATTATGTTTGTGATTGGGAAAAATTAAATTAGGGTTTTGTGGATTTAATTGATTAGCCGATTTGAGTATTTAAAGTATCAGGGGGTGATTTGTAATTTCTGAAACTATGAGGTCTATTTTAAACATGTTATTATACTTATTATATTCTGTATAAAATAAGTTGGGGGGTATAAAATGTCATATTGATATTATTTTGGATTTAAAATGGTTAATTATACATAATAAGTAATTAGAAATTAATTAATTAAAATAGAGGGACTGAAATTGTAAATTCTGAAAAGTGGAAGGTTTGGTCAGTATTTAATGTATAAAGTATGAATTTGTCATATTTGAATCTATAAGGACTTGTTTTGTAATTATGGATAATTAAAGATATTGTTTAAATAATTAAATACAAAAATGGGGAAATATGTAAATTGTGTTTAAATTAAGGGTTTGGTATGTAAATACAGAAAATGGAAGGCATAATCTGAATAAAAATTGAAACCGTTGATATTTACAACTTTTAACCTGAAAAATTGTTGATTTTGTATATTAAAACCTAATATAATGGAAAGTTGTCATATTTAACCCTAAATTGTAAGGTTGGACATGTAGGTCAAGCTATTCATATACTTAATAGAATCTCAAAATGATGAATTTACTATTTTTGGAAAACTTAACTAAAAAAATGGAAAAGTACTAATAAATAGAAGTTACAAAATAAAAAAGTTACTAAAAATGGAAAGTTACTAAAATGGAAGTATAACTTAATTGATTGGTCTGTAATTGAATTTATCATTTCTTTAGGTTCGGTCTTGTGGGGAGTGATTTTGTTATTCTGTGGTGTTTTCGTTGGTATTGGCTGTGCTTCGGAATAAGGTACAGATATTCTGACCTTATCGTTAAGGTTTCTCATGACATATTCCTCTCTATCTTTGATTACTTATGTGATTTGCTACATTTGATCTGAGCCTTTTATTTTGGTTCTCTTATATGATCTGTCATTATGTTCCATTTAACCTGCTATGCTACCTTTGATATTTTGATCCTTTGTTTAATTTGAACCTTTGGCTTTGAACCTTGTGCTATGATCCTTTTGAATGAATTTTGATAATGACTTTGCTTTGAAAAACCTTCGTTTGAGACCCATAGCCACTATTTGTTTCCTAGCCATTGAAGGTAACATGGCCGTGTCATAGATGCACCTTTGGCATGACTCAAGTGTGAGTGAGTGATTTCTAACGCCGACACCCATTTGATATTATATGGCATTATGAGACTATTATTTGTTTAAGGGGCGTATGATGCATCCTAGTTTTGTTTTGTATTCGTTGGATTATGACATTTATGATATTTTGTATATTTGTGATGATGTTTGGGTGCATTCCACGTCTTTCACAAACTTTTGAGCTCGCGGACTCCGATGGGATACTATGATTATGATTTGTTTGGGTTGGTATTTGGACTCTGATTTTGATTTCTGATTACATTTACCTTACACTATTGTATTGGACTTCTGTTTTGTCTTAACATTTATTTGTATTCCTTGATCATGTCTTATGTTATCTTTTATACCTTGTATCGTATCCTTTGATTTCCGTTATCGTTTGCATTCGATTATATATATCTGTTCACTAGGCTTTGTAAGCTCAGCCGCACTTTCTTTTCCTGCGGCAGGTATCTAAGCTAGGAGCTGGGGTTGCTTTCAGATTATGAGTGCTGAGTGTGGACTTACCCTAGAGATTTTAGTTTTGATATATGAATTGTTTCTTTTCAAGACATTCGTTATTTCAGTTATTTCGGTTGGACATGTCTGTCCTTAAGAACTTATGTACCTTAAGTCGTGCTGACTTATTTCCTTTGGTTATTTATTTAAGACTTCCGCTGTTTATGCTTGTGTTATGATTATGTATCCTTTGATGTCACACCATATTTGTAATACTTCTATCCTTTTGGGTCGGGGCGTTACAGGCAGTAAGAGGCAAGCAGTGTTCAGAGCGTTTGTTTTTTTCTGATCATTAAGAGGCAGTAAGAGGCATAAACCTCTTACTGAACAAGATGTGGATGGGCTGTCTTAACACCTCTTAATGTCTTCTTTTTCCTTACTTTTTTGTTTTTATTTTTTTTTCTATTTTGTTATAATTTTTTTTATTTTGGTGTTTTTCTTTTTTTATTTCTTGTTTCACAATTTTTTTAAAGGTATTAAATAGAATCATTGCATATGTTTTGTTAGATAAAGAGTGTATAAGATGATATATGTCAACTCATATTTTGTTCAAATTGAAAGGTACGGTTTGGACTCGTTACATCTCAATTTCTAATCGCAAACTCATTTAGTTATCGTTTTAAGAAGTCATTTCATAACTTTAAATATTTTATATTATTAGAAATTTGTTTTTTGATTTAATGAAGTTATTTTATTGTGGGATTGCAACCGTATTATATTGAAATTGTAAAAAATATAGTTTAAACACCATCGCTACATTTAATCTCACAAATACTGGATAGGTCGTACCCAATCGATCCAAACAAGCATACAAATATGGGATAAGGCGTTAACCACTCCGATCCATTAATCATGCATCCCCATATATTAAATAGCAGTCATAAGAACCATATCTTTCCAAAAACAAACCTATTTTGCACAGTTCAATTCAATACATTTCAAAAACCACATTTGAGTATCTATTTTCCCCAACGGATAAGCAGGTAAAAAAATGGTAGTACGAGAAAAATCACTCAAATAGCAAAAAGGCAAACAGCACAAATCATCAATCTCAAATCCACAAATAAATCTCAACGCAAGAGCACAGCAGTACCCGACCACGACCTAGACATTTACGACACTTAATTAATGTTTGTACAAAGTTGTCTTATTGTACAAGTGTTCGTCTTTACACACACCAATATTCTCACTACCGTTACAAAACCTCCTTTTTCTTATCATCAAACCTTTACTTTTTATTTCAAAACCATTATCTTATAACGAACCCGTTATCTTTTACCAAAACCGTTATCTCATACGAAACCGTTACCAAAAAAAGTTATCTAGTTACACTAATCGTTATCTCATACGAAACCGTACCAAAACCGTTATCAAAACCATTATCTTTACCAAAATCGTTATCTCATACGAAACCGTTACCAAAATCGTTACCAAAATCGTTATCTTTACCAAAATCGTTATCTCATAACGAAACCGTTACCAAAACCGTTATCTTTACCAAAATCGTTATCATTACCAAAATCGTTATCTCATACGAAACCGTTACCAAAATCGTTATCTTTACTAAAATCGTTATCTCATAACGAGACCGTTACCAAAACCGTTATCTTTACCAAAATTGTTATCTAATAACGAAATTGTTACCTTTACCAAAACTGTTATCTCATATTATGGTTGTGTGGTAATTACGCAAAATGACTCAACATTTAGGCTAAGTGTGACATAAATACAATTCACTCAAGACACCTTCAATCGTTAAAACGAAACAGTAGACCAAATATTCCGCGGAAATCTGACGAAAAAGAAATGAGCAAGAACTCAAGAGCCAAAAATAAATAAATCAACATTTCCGTAATCGATACGATATATATATATATATATATATATATATATATATTTAATAATTTAAATAAAATAATAATATTTATTATTATTTTCGTCTTATTATCGAGCTAACCGGGTAATTACAACGTCTCATTATTTTAATATGTCCATGTCCAATAACTTTTACCTCGACACTTAATCTTTCATAAAAGTCATCCTTTATTCCTTCAATTCAAATCGACACAAACGTTTACAAATGTTAAATATTTAAGAAATGCTTTGAGAAAATACATCTTTTGTCTTGTAGTTAATTTGAAATAAAATATTATTTTATTATTAAACTCTTGAAAATTTACCCTTTTAAGCAAAGTTTCTAAGTATAAACTTCTTTCGAAAATCGCATGACCGTACGTCTATATGAATTTTTTCAAGGTTTTTGAACCTTATCCATACACTTTTAACGTATTCAACATTTTTCGGACAAAAACACACAATCAATACTTTCAACTCGTTTTTATCCAAACAGTACAGAATAAATAATTCAATTACATTGGCAAGTCAACAAAAATCACTCTTAGTCCAAAACACAAATCCATTTGACCATTTACAAGTTCCAATAATTTCAATTTGACTTGGCTTTTTAGATTGGGCCTTATGGCCCATTAAGATCTTAAGTACTTAGCCCGATAGCAAAACTTAGTCCATACCTCTTTACATAAGTCCAAAAAATAAACCAAAACCCAATGGGCCTTAAGCTCATTAAGCCGAACCAATATAAGCCGAAATCACATATAGCCATGGCCCAAATAAGCCGAAACAAAATGAGCTATAAGCTCCAAAAATATAAGCCAAAGCGATAAGCTATAAGCCCATAATATATAAACAAGTCAAAAACCAATAAGCCATAAGCTTATTATACAAACCGAAACCAAATAAGCTATAAGCTTATATATAAACCAAAACCAGATAAGCTATAAGCTTATATATAAACCGAACCCAAATAAGCTATAAGCTTATTATATAAGCCGAAAACTCAATAAGCCAAAGCCAAATATATAAGCCGAAAACCAATAAGCCAAAAACCAATAAGCCAAAAACCAATAAGCCAAAGCTGAAGCAAATAAGCCAAAGCCAAAACCAATAAGCCAAAACCAAAACCAATTAGGCTGAGCCCACTTCTTGTGTCGGACGTGTTCAAACCATACGGGACTTGATTGGGCGAGCCCAAACCGAAACCAAACTTAACCCAAAACCAAATAAGCTATATCCTAGCTTTTTAATAAGCAACACTCGATACAAGCCCCAAAATAAGCACTTTAACAAAAGAAATTTATCACAACAAACCAAAAATCATTTCAACTTTAATTCCTTTCTTTTTTTCTTAATAAGTCGACGCAACAAACACCCCTTTATTTATATTTTTCGTTTCCAAGATTCGATTTTTACGACGATCAACTTATACAACTAGTGTTTTAACACCATAATAACCATAAAAGTACAACTTTAAACAAAGTTTAGAAAACTTACAAGTTTGGATGACCTTGGTTCGGCTTTGACGCAAAAATAACAAACTTGAATACCTTTTATATAACCCGCGTCTATAACTATCAGCCCACTATCTATTCTTAACCAGTGTTCTTGGAAAATCTTGAAAATCTTTGTTTCTTGCTCCTTTGTGGTTCGTCCGAATGTAGAGAGAGAAGAGAGATAGATTTTTTTTATTATTTTGAAATGATGAGTATGAATTGAAATTGTTTGAAAAAGATAGTGGTGGTTATAAGAGTATATGAGAATATTAGCTTAAAAATAAGCCATCATTGTCTCCTCTTAGCTTTACTGACCGAATGGATCCTAGGGAGGCTATTCGGGTTATTCTTTTCGTGCATGGATCACTTAAAAGCTCAAACTTTTATCTATTTTAAAAACGTTAACCAAAACTTAGTTATGTTATTTTTCATTGCGTTTTAAAACATCACTTTTTCATAAATCTAGGTTATTCACACGACACCTATCACAATAAATTGCTACAAAAATCCATTTTGAGCCGTTGCTGGCCGACTCCAGGCTGAAAACATGAATTTCTGACAAAACTCAACCGAACCTTACTCATCCATTTTAAAAATACATTAAACCACAAAATAGGGTTTGACAACTTATATTCGACCAAAATTCCACCTTTTTACGACCGTTACAGTCTTTTTTCGAATTTCACGAAAACAACTGTTTTTTGATAACTTTCAAATCTTACACTCATGATTTATGTTTTAAACCAACGTTATTTTATCATTATGAATTTATTAAATAAATAAACCCATTATCACATTCCCAAATTCATTTAATCTCCACTCTCGAAATATAACTGTCGTGCGGTACGGTGCGTGACGATTTCGCGGATCACGAGAAAAGCTTCTCGGAATAACTTGAAATTCCAAACCAAAGTACACCAAATATGGAAAGGGTATCAAAAGTGGCTTCTATCCCGAACTTTCAATACTCCTTACAATCCTGGTTATACCAAAAACCGTTTTACGCAAAATAGTCAACAGAAGTCAACTTTTCAGCTTTCATCAGGAAAACTAACAAGATCGAAAGACTTCAAAATACAAAATTATAATATTTTATAATACTTAACTCTGGGAAAATTACCGGCTATCACATTCTCACCCTCTTAAATGGATTTCACCCCGAAATTCAACTCAAATTATCAACTCACAATACTGACAGAAAATTCCATTCCTCGAAGAATCACATCAAATCACTAGGATTTAGTCTTTTCAAGCAAGGTTTCTTACGATCCCTCTAAAGACTAAGTTTTCCCATAGTCCAAATCCTACATTTTCTCATGGTCAATCAATATTCGTTTACAAAAATTACGATAGTCTCTCATACTATCCCTTAGTTTCATAATTTCCTTAACTTAGGTCACACTGTCTTAGTCGGGTGTCAGGTATGCTAGTCCTCGACGTGACGACTATTTATCATAATTGTCATGGATAAACTTTTTGGTTATTCAACCAACCGGACTAACCCTACAGGGTATATGTCATATGCAATACGATTCACACTATACTTTCTCAAGAACGCCCATGGTTCTTTACCAACACTTACTCACTCAAAGTCCCAAGTAAACCTTACTTGGTCAAACACTCCCGGCTCTGCCTTTCTAGGAAGGCTGTTTCATAGTCTAAACCTCATCATTATTTTCCCTTGAACCTTTTCCAATCAATCATACTCTACGAGTGTCTTAAATATCACCTTCATTAGGTTAGGTCAAGATACCTCTCAAAAGCTTACACAATAAAAAGTATGACCAGGTCTCCTAATTGATCACTAAAACTTTTTCCAATACTCCCTGTGACCATTCACGGTCTCTTACCTTCCTATTAGTTATTCTAACAATTGGTAAAAATCGGCCGCTCAAACATTACATTTCAAGCTATACCGAATATGACAGCTAATCGTATGCCAATCATATTAGGGAAATGAGTATCGCCCTATCAGAGCGTACCAATCGCAACGTACCAAACACGGGGAAAAAACTACGCCCTCAAGCTAAACACAAAATACTGCTATCCACAATACTCAAACAAAATTTCCTTCACTATCAAAAAATGATTTCAATACAAATCACCTAACAACTAGTAAGGATTTGGCATAACTACCACTACAAAAAGAATTTTTCTAATCATAATATCGACACTAACCGACGCTACCCGATTTAGTGATATACACAAACTACTAATCTAAACCTCTAATATCCTACACATATCCTCTGGGCTCTTGCCCTCTCCTCATATTATCAACAATCTTAGCCAACTCTAACCGCGCACGTCTCTCCTCTACGAGTTGTAATCGTAACTCCCAGTTCTCTCCCTGCGTATCACTGATGGCATGCGACAGAGCTGCTCTCTATGCATCCGTCTGACCTGCCCACGACTCCAGGGCTAATACTGGTCTCCAAAGTGCTCCAAACGTCACTGCAACCCTCTCTTGCTCATGCTCTAGACTCTTAAATCGATATCTCTAGGAGAAAATCTCATCCCTGACTACCCCTGACCTAGTAAATAACTCTCCTATGTCCCTATCATACCTCTCAACAGGCGATAGCTCATCGAATCGTACTGTATGATCATGAATCAATCCCCCCTGCATCTCAACTCGAGCTCCCAACTCGGTCAAAAATCCCTTTAGCGGGTGTAGCTACAGGGGATGGTACAGTCAAAGGTATAATAGGCGATGAAATGGGTGATGGAACATCAGAATGTGATGGAGAAATGGGAAGTGAACCAGATGTCCACTCGGGTGAAGGTGGTGTCTGTACAGGTGGTGCTAGTGGTGGGTAATCAAGAATATCAATATAAATCATACCGTCCTCCAGGTCTGTCCATATGGTAAGTGTGGGCTGTCTAAATGCTGACACCCTCTCAGGTCTCTCAGACTCTAGTGCCGATCCAGAACCCTGTCCGTCCTCAAACGTACTGTATACATCACCCTCCTCTAATGCTAACTCTCAGCGCCTCAATGCTCCATACCCAAGTCCTAAAGGCGCACTCACAGTCGTCCCCACAACCAGAGCTGCCTGCTGCTGACCCCCAGCTACAGCCTCCTCATCTTTCTCTAAACCAAGTCCATCACTCTCTACACTATGACCCGCGTCGTCTATACCACGACTTTAATCATCCCTACCATGTCTCTCATCATCTAAACCATAACCCTCATCATCCATACCGGGGCCCTCGACCCTCACAGTAAGACCCTCGTTCTCCGCAGTAGGATCCTCATCCTCTGCAGTAGGACCCTCGTCCTCTACGTCCTCACTCACACTGTTAGAATCCATACTCTCCTCTATCTCCTCATCCTCCTCATCATCATTCTCCTCACTATCCTCTACTAACTCAGATGTATCATGATAACGCTTCCGTGAAAGAAGGTCTGGTGGTGACACAGATGGCGAACTCTCGTAAGAGGACCAAAACCTCTTACAGAGCGTGGACTCAGACATAGCCGCCACCTCTGCCATACTGGCAAAGAGGCCCGATGACATCGCATGTGGAACGCGCACATCCATACGTGCGGTCTTGCAGAGAATGGGAACCAAAATGGGTGGGGTACTCTCAGATAGCGATATAGGTGGTGCTATAGCGAGGGGTGACTCAGGTGTCTCAGTATCAAAGGGGTCCTGGAAAGGCTCGGACTCAGTATCTGTCCCATCCAAATAAGCCTGCCTAATAGCCTCATAGGGATCCTTAGGAAGTGGCACTCGGGCGCTCGAGAGCTCTAAGCTTCGTCAGCCTGGGTGGAACTCTTCGGGTCAACAAACACTGGGGTAGACATCCTGTGATAACAAGATAAAAGGGTATAAGTATAAAATATTTTTATCCAAATTATCAGCATCATTATTGCTTACATATACAAATCATCATAGCGTTTGAAATTAGACGTCCGTAACCGTATGTATATGTATGTATATCCTTATATATATATTAAATATATCGGGAAGAATACAAACAATATCTTGGCTAGTTCGAGATCAGGATCATCACCTTCTTCTTGAGGAACAGATTCTTGTTGAGCTTAATCATCTTCATCAACAAGTTTGAAAGTGGGCTTTTCTTTTCTAACTTTTTGTGGAAGCTTATGTTTGGAAGGTTTCTTTGTCGGAGCCGGAGTTGGCTTGGATTGTTTGACTGGAGTGAGTGGTTTGTGGGCCTTTTTGGTTAGTGTGGAGCTATGCTTTGGGTTGCGGGTTGCACGCTTGCACTTTATTGAGGGTTTATTTGTTTTCTCAGAACCATTTCTAGATACTTGGCTAATATTGAGGATTTGTTGAATGGCTTTCAGTTATCAGGGGATCAGGAATTGACATTCCAAACACTCAACTAACTCACCTTTTTGGGACAAACTGAGATGTCCTATATAAAATTTCTCAGTATGATGAATAGACAGATTCAGGGACATCGTTGGATGTTGTTGTTGATTGCCTAAGTAGTAGATTATCACCTTCTCGGAAAACCATCAATAAGGGAGATGAGGAGAGGGAGTTTCTTTCTTCTTTGGGTCCTTCAGATCTGGCTTGGTGACTTTAGCTTTGTGTAGAGAAATATGTCTGATCCCTTGAGTAACTTTCCCATTACAATCTCTGCATGGATCTACATTAGTTTGAGTGACGGTTCCCCACAGCATTTGCAGAACTGGGTGTCTGGGTTTTGGCATGCCAGAAGTCTTTCTGTCAGCAATGGTTGATTATGGTTAGAATTGCCCCTTTCTTGGTTTGTTACACATAAATTCAACCACGTATATTGGAGTACAATTTCTACAGTTTTAGGATACCCCAGCTCATTAACAAATATACTAATCACAGTGTTACCTGGACGGAGTTAACTCAAATGGGTGTAGTTGGGTTGACAAGGAGTAAATTTTGCTAATGCTTTCTGAGAGATCACGCACTTAGATCGACACAATGTTCTTCAACTTGACAACTATAAAAACCATTCTTCTCGTTATTTTTCTTTGTGTTCCAGAAATGTTGCAGGTTGTTAGCTGATCATTTGCTGAGGCCGTGGAATGCTTGGAAGAAGTTGGTTTACTCGGATGTCAACTGATATCTGAAAGATGGGTTCTTTTGAATCTTTAGTGCATTGGAAAAGTAGATGCTTTTCCCGATGTGTTAACCACTGAGAGCGGGTACGAATCTGCTCATCTGATTCTTGTAGGAGGTTGAGTGGGACATTTGTTTGCCATCGATTCTGCATAAGAGTATTTTAACATATAAAAGACAAACATTTGTAGAGGAAACGATGTTTAGAGGAACTTTAGCATTGATTAATGTCATGTCTTCACGAATTGATTGAAAACTGAGGTAACTCTGGTTAGTAGGAAAATCTTCTTTTGAGGATACCAGGATGCAAGAATTATCCTACAGGTTTTCAAATTACTTGTTAACTAAGCCCGATGGGTTTAGAAAAGCAACTGGGGTCATTCGAAGGGGCTCCTCTGATAGATTATTTGGGCTTCATGGGGCCAAAATATGAAACTTAGCCCAAACCGCAGCAGGCAGAATGCCAAAAATCGCGTTAGGAGAATTGAGCAAACCGAAGCGAGGGATGGCACTAAACCACCATCTATTACATTTGAAAAAGGGGAGGGTTTGAATATTTTAATATATAAAAAATATACGACCAACCGCCGAGTGACGGCGGTTTAAACTGTTGGAATATAATAATAGAAAATTATGGGCAACGCATGTTTGGACAAACCCGCTGTTGGCCAACCCGCCATTCGACAACTACTTGAGAAGTCAACCCGCCTTTAGGCAACTCGCTGTGAGTCAACCACCGTTAGGCAACTCGCTGTGAATCAACCCGCCGTTAGGCAAATCGTATTGAAATCAACTCGCCGTTAGGCAATCGCGTTTCGTGAATCAACCCGCCGTGATGAACCAGCGGTTGAGTAAGTTTATTAAAAACTAATTAAAATACCAACTCCCAACCCCGCCAACCCAGAACATAAGCAATCGCAATTTCAGACTGGTTTCTTAAAATTCAAACCACGCTCCTCTTTGGCAAAACTAATCACAATCCTAAGGCATTCCTGCGCTTTCTGATCATACAATTATACCATTTCTTTCCATCAATTACACTGATATCTTCTTTATAAACTACAATCCCGCCCATTAGAATCTAGCAAATCTTCACTTTGTTGATGATAGAAAACCAACATCAAAAAATTATTAATATAAACCTTATGAACAATTCCTCTGCAAATAAAAAACTCACACCGTACACACTACCATTGGTTTTCTCATCTAAAACGATACCTGGATCTATTTTTTTCTACCACTTTTTTAATGTGTTTTCATTCGATTCATTGATATAACACAGAATATAAATGATATAGATTAAGGATCGTTACATACCTTTGCCAAGAACACTGGAAATCAAAGTTTCGAGGTATTGTTCTTGGCGGTGAGTTGCGTGAGAGTGTGTGGTGTGTAGCATTGAATGAAATTTTGTTTGTTTTTGACCAAGAAACACCTCGCCGCCCTCTTTTATATTCCTAAGTTAGAATAGTTGGAGAGTCAGTCCAGTAGGTTTCTATCTTCTTTTATTTTTTGTTTTAAGTATTTCTAAGGTTCTTCTAAGTTTAGGCAAATTGGCCAATTTAGTCCCTATTGGTTAATAAGGCTAGGAACAAAGTGCAAATGTTTTAAACCCTTCTCTTTTCACCAATAGTTAACTTTGGACCTTTGAGTTAATAATTAATTAAAATCCCCTTCAAATATTAACCCATTTAGAATACAACAACAATTTATAATTACACTTTCATGCATTCCAAACAGTCTTTAAAACCCCCTTAGACTTTTTCACATTTACTTCCCCCTCAAACAATCGACCGTTTTTTTTCTATTAAATGAGATGTTGTGTTGTCGTTTGATTGAGAGGAAAAGATCAGGCGAAACAGCTTCCCCTTCTCCATGACTGTACTTATTTTCCCATTTAATGATGGATATAAGTAATCCATGCCCAGACATCAAACCGGGTTGCAATTTGAAGTAATTGCAAGCCTTTTAGTAATTCTAAACGACTTAAAAAAAATTATATATATATATATATATATTATTATTATTAAAAGAATTTTTTTTTTTGAAAAGGCCTCTGTACAAAGGATACACGAAGGCATTTCGTTTACTCATCCTCTCCTTTTGATGACGCTCTGGAGAGTTTCTGGGGTCAAATCTTCATGCCTAGGAGTGGAAGAAGAAATGTCGACCGTTCTTTGGTTAATGCTTTTAGTGAGAGATGTTTGCAATGTTGGATAATTTAGTTTTCCACGAATGTTGAGTTCAACCATCTATTTTTCCACTTGCTCTGGATGAAATGGGGGTTCGTTATGTCGATTAGGGTTTTTGTTTTGATCTAGGAGTGCTGGACGTTGTTACAGACAAGAGCAATAGCACTCTTGTTATCACATACAGAGGATATTTTATTGAAGTCAAATCTGTAGTATTTGAAGTTGTGATCGCATCCAAAGGATTTGAGCACAAACATCAGACATTGGTGATGGTATTCTGCCTCTGTGTTGATTTTGCCGTGCTTCTATGCTACTCTTGATTACCAGTAATACCTATCTATCTCAAAGACAAATGTAGCACTTCCGACGTACTTCTCATTGAATCTTGACTCCTGCCTTCGATCGAATACTGCATTAGTTGGTAGTGACCATGGCGTTGCATTGCGGATACCAAAGACCATGTTAATGGATTCCTTTTAAGTACCGAAAGGGTCCCGTTTGATAGCTTCATAAGTGCTTATTTTGTAGGTCTTTAGCCTGATATCTAGTCACATGCAAACGGCGACATATAACACTAAAATACAGGTCAGGATCTACTAGGTTATGTTAGGTAATTAGGGAGCCACCAATTCCTCTAAATCGAGTTCTTGGTCAACTGGAATATCCCCTATGAGATCCTGTCCGTTTCAAGCGATCCAACATCGGTGTATCGGACAGGGTAGAGAGTTCCATTCCATATTTCTTTAAGTTTTGAGAGATATTTTGCCTTGGTTAATAATAGATTGCCTTTGGGACTTTGAGGAAATTGTTTTTGTCCTAGAAAAAAACGACATTTGTACCATCATTGACATCTTGAAATTTAGAGCTCATTTCTTTGGAAAAATAGGGACACGCATTTTGATTGGTTGAGGCTAAAGATGTCATCTACGTATATTTGAACAAGTAGAATATGTTTGCCTGATTTGCGTGTGAATAACGTTGGATCCATGGCACCCTTGAAGAAATTGTTGGCCAAAAGGAACTTTGATAGTGTGTCATACCACGCCCTTGGTGCCTGCTTTAGCCCATAAAGAGCCTTCTTAGACGATAAACGTGTGCGGTAGGATTATCCTGGGTCTTCAAATCTTCAGGCTGACTGACAATAGAGTTCTTTCTTGAAGATCACACATTTCAGAAAAGCAGTTTTGGACATCCATCTGGTAGATGATCATATTCTTGGTTGCAGCATTGGCAATGAATATTCTGATGGCCTCTATCCGTGCAACTGGAGCATGATTCTTAAAATCCAATTACCTTCTCACCTGAACGAGATCCCTTTTTGCAAATACCGAGCTTTGTTTTTCAGTAACATCACTCCATTATTCATCAAGTTTCACTTTGTAGATCACTTGAGAGCGATAAACCGTAACATAGACATTTGGACGACGTGGTATAATTCCCATACTTCAAGACGATCAAATTCGTGAATTTCATCTTGCATGGCTTGAAACCAGCAGTCTTCTATCACGGCCATTTTGAAGTTTTGGGTCGACTCTTGGACACATCCGTAGGAAACAGCACTCTTAAAGCATAGGATGTATATTGTTTTCTGGTAGATACAGGACGAGAGGGATTGCCAACGATGTTATCTAGAGGATGATCTTTGGTCCATCTTCTGAGATGATCTGGTGGGTAATTAACTTGGTTGGGTTCCGCTGAATTTACATTCTCAGATGATGACCGTACCGAACCTGGATCTCCAGTAACAAGGTTATGTGAAGGATGTGAAGGATGTAGAACATCGTGATTGATTGGGGGGTCTTCGAGAGTGGGTTCTTCTGCAATTTCTTGATGTCGGACTGGATGATGCATATCGGATGTTGACGATGAAGCACTTGTAGACGGTGCATCTTGAGCAATCGTTGTAGACAAAGATGTACCTGGTGGAACAACTTGAGCGTTAATATCAGTAGCAGAAGGTACTGGTTCATTGACTCGAGATTGTTTGAGGTATTCATCAAACATTGGTTGAAATAACATCTCCAGCTCTTTATCGGTTGGAGCGAGCCCTGATTTGAGTTGTCCAGGGGACATGATGAAAGGCTCGGGTCCTGAACTCATGCGTACAGGAGCCATCTTCTGATCCATCTCATCGAATGTGACGTGAATTGTTTCCATTAATCGACGAGTTCTCTTGTTGTAGATTCTATATAGGCACCCCTTCCTGATAGGATCGCTTACCTCACGAAAATCCCAATCTCAGCTTTGGCTTGAATTTTACCTAGATCTTCGCTATCAATTTGTAGGTTAGACAGAGTCACCAAATACTCGGAAAAAGTTGTATGATTCAGGACTTTTTTTCATGTACAAGTGATAAGGGGTTTTGTTATGCATGAGTATGTATTAGTGATCGGTTATGGGTGTTATAGCTGTAGCTACAGTTTGCCCATAGAAACATGGGTGCTTTTCGAGATTCTTCATTGTACGTTGATGCTATTCCACAGTGTACGATTACTCTTGCACAATGCCATTTTGTTGAGGAGTTCGCGATCAGACTTTTGATTGGAAATATGCCATACCACTTCACTATAGTATTAAGTAATAACTTGGTTGACGAATTCGTTAAGTTATATGTGCAGCATGAAACTGATGTTTTGTGAGGCCAACAACCTGTATTTGCTTATAGAAAAGTTGATGACAAAACTATGGAGTTTCGTTCTTTGACCTCAAAAACTTTACCCATGTGAATCTGAAGAGTCATCTGTGACTAAGAATGATTTCTTCCCTTTTATACTCTGGACTTCATTTGGACCACTCAGATCCATGTGAAGGGTTTGAAGAACTTCCCATTAATTTGTATTTTTCAAATTTTGTTCTGTGGCGAGATCTTCTTGCTTTTTCCAAGTTTGACAGGCTAAGAAAAGTTGACTCTTTTTCAAACTTCAATATAGGTTTGTACTTAAACTGATCTTTTCGAGCAAGATTATTTTATTGATGCCGAAGGTTTAAATGGTTTAAACGACGATGCCACAACTATGATTTGGACTTGGAAGCTTTGGACAGCAACATTATGGAGAAGACTTTCATATTCATCAACGAGATCGGGTATAATTGGTGCCACCGACTCCTTTTATGTATGTCTTGTTACCATCTAATATCACGAGCAAAGCAAAGTATGCTTTTTGAAGGCAACTTCAAGATCCAGAATCAAAAAATTGCCTTCGATAATTGATTGTGTCTAAGTTCCCTCAACGTTGTATACCTTGAGTCCACTCGTCAACCAATAAATAATCTCCATAAACCTATGATAGCTCTATGTGGTCATTCCCGGATTCTGACTGACCCGATCATACTTTTTCCACAAAGTTTCTATGAGGCTTTGATGAATCCCCGTCATATGTTCTTGAACAGCCTGAGTCCAAATATTTACCATAAGGCATGACTGTACAACCTGCATTTGAAAACAGACGAGTGTAGAGAGTTAGGAATTTTAGTTCCCCAATTTTTGTTGGGGTCCTGGTGGTTAGCAGTTATGATAGAACATTGCACAGAAAGCTTAGTTGAAGGGCACAGTTCGCCTAAGGCAAATTTCTTTCCTGTGGGTCTCCATTGATAACCACAATTAAGTTTTCCTAAGGCGACTTTCTTTCCTGTGGATCTCCATTGATAACCAACATTAGCAAATAGTTTGCCCGTTGCTTTCCCAATACTGGCTTGGTCTGTTAAACCTGTTATTAGTCTGTTTTGACTTTTGGTTTCTAGTCTTGCTTCCTTTATTTCTAGACCAATTTTAATAGTGGGGTAGCATTACAGAATTCTAGATATTAACAACACACCATTTCATGACTTGCAAGAGTTGAAACATTTGTTACAAGTTTTGCACACAGATTTTTAGAATTCCGCTTAGAGCATATGCTAGAATCAACCCGATTTACTTTCTGTCCATAATGGACTTTTTTGTCCTAAGGTTGTACTTCTTCTTCGTCTTTTTCTCCTTCTTAGCAGGCAGGATCCTATTTTTCTTTGTATTGCTTCTAGGCTTTGATCCGCTTGCTTCAGTGGAATCGTTTACTCCTGTAGAAGGAATCACAGGGACATTAGTCTGTTGAACTTTCTGGTGCACTTCGTGTTTCTGTGTGTTGCTAGATGAAGTTCCTGGTTTATCACTAAAAGTAACTTGCTTTTTCCTAGTAACAGGGGTAGAGGGAGCCTTGTTATCTCTTTCATTGAAACTTTTTGGGCAAGTGCATCCACATATTCTAACAATTCCTGAGATAGCTTTGTGTATGGCAAAGCTTACGTGAAGTGTATTATCCAGTGGTTTAACTACTCTAGCTTCCTCTACAATCTCCCTAACTGTTTCTACACTCTCCTTAAGATGGCTGATATAGTTTAAATGAGCACTCCTATTGTTCTTAAGGGGATGAGGGATGGGCTTAACGTCAATGGCATACATGCCAGGCGCAAGAACTTTTGGTTTGACATAGTCACTAGTGAAACAAGACTCTTTGCTTCGCAATTGAGCTTTTAGACTCTCAATTTCATTTAACATAGTAGATGTCTTTTCACTTGTGTGAGCACGCGTAATCTTAATTGAGTCTTACAAATTCCTTGTATGTTGGTTTGACCTTTTTCTTGTGCTACTCTTAACGCAATCATTTTGTTTTTCCAAATAAGAGCTATCTACCAAAGTGATCATCTTTGCATTATAAGGCTCACACTTCTGTAATTTACATTAGCGACTAGAACTTTCAAGTTTCTAATCACGTTGTCTTTTTCTTGAATCTGATGTTCGAGATTCTTGATCTTAAAGAATGAGTTAAAATCAGGAGCTTCCTGCACTGTGTGTGATTTGTTATTATCAAAACTTTCTTGAAGATGTTGATACTTTAATTGCAAATTTAGGCATTCCCCTTCAAGTTTTGAAATATGTTTTGACTCATCATGAACTTTAGACATGTCAGCTTCAAGATCTAGTAAACGTATTTTTTCCACATCATAAGTAGGTTGAGTCAACAAACAATTAACGATCAGATCTTCTTTTTAAATGAGAGGTTTGTCTTTTCAATTTTTAGCAACATTGATTTGTCTGTAGTATTCTTGTCCACTTCGTTATTCATTTTGATCATAATTTTCTTCAATTTCTTTAACTTTTTTTAAAGAGGGCTGTTTGAATCCTACAAAGTGTTCTTTAAGAGTTTGAAAAATGGAATAACTTCAGTGAGGTACATCTTTTTGGTTGCTCAAAAAACCTCTTTCCCCCTCTATAACACTGTTAGGGTGATTCTAGTTTTGTAAGTTTTGTTCAGAATTCCGTAATAAAAAAAGTTGTCGTGAGTAACATAAAGATTAAACTTCACTGATTTTAGGTTGGTAGATTTCTGGGGACAAGCTTGACAGGAGTTTTGGGTGGATACACTGTCAGTGGAAAAAATGGTTTTGGAACTGATGGTCTTAGCCTTTTTCATGGTATTGGCATCTATAGACAAAAATATCATGTTTCTGGGGTCAGAATTTACTTTGGGGAGCAATAGGTTGCAAGAAGGTTCCTCTTTCGAGTAATCGGGGGGGGGGGGGGGGGAGGGGGGGGGGATCCTAACTTTTATTTTCCACCACATAGAGGCGCTTTGCATTTTCCAACAACATTCTTTTATAAGTTATTCAGCTATTTAGGTATCCTTATGAGTCATGTATAACAGCAGGTGTTTGATTGGTAGTGACAAGTACATTGTCCATTATACAGAGCAGATGAGCTTGCTTTGCACGAGTGAGCATAAGGGGAGTTTGTAGCCTTATTGCTTACCTTGTTCTTTTCATTTAAAAACGATTTTGGTTTTTATATCATAACATAGTGAACCGTTTTGAACAGATGATCTGTTTGTATAATCTATTTTTCAATCTTATCTTTTTGACTTTTTATGTCTTAAAAATCTCTTCAAGGAATTTGTCTTCTTTTTGTTTAAAATAACTTTTTTAAAATCATTACTTCTTCTGTCGTTGTCTTATAAAGGGACAACGGTAGAACTAAGTTAGTATTTGTGCTGATTTGCGTGATGTTCTGATTTTAAAGAAAGTTTCCTTTCTGTTTCGGTCTGAGTATATTATTCTTTATTTGTTCATCAATTTTTTTTCACGTTCTCTATCAGTTAATATTCAAACTTTGACGGTTTTTCTATTCACCCGACCAGTTCCTTATATCTCGCAAGTTCAGAGGTCACTGAATCATTAATTATCATTGTCGGTTTATTTGCTAATCTACTTTGTACTCCCTGTTCATGCATTTCATTCGGAGAATTGACATCAATGCATCATTTCGCACAGATAGATTACATTTCTTTTGAACAAAATGATCTTCGTTGTCTTCCATCATTTCTTGATCATACGGAATTTATTTCTATTACTAGTATAGTCAAGCCCTTCAGTGTCAACAACGTAGTTTGTGTTGTTCAATCGCGTTTGCATCGCGTTTTTGTACTTCATTGTTATCATCTAAATGTTTTACAAGGTATCATGATTTGTACCATCATTAGGAGTATTTGAGTTCTTATGATGTCCCCGGCTTCATCGTAGATTCGATCTTCCGATGTGAGATTTGTCATGAACATGGTCTGTGTGGTGGGACCCTCATCAACATCAGAGTCGTAATGCTTCAATTCAACTCAACTTCAAAGTATCGGTCTATATAGAGTGCCAAATCATTAATCGGAGTGAATTATCCACTTCCTCATCAAAGTTGATAATCTGTTTCTCCTGACGAAATCAACGTGATGTATTCTTCGTCCAGTTACGGCACATTCTCCCAGGGCGTGCATTTGTAGCATCTTGGCCTTGATGTAGTCTGGAATCTTTGAAGCCCGTTCCATCCGATAGTTTTGGCCTTGGGACATTCTCGTGACTATGTGCCCCCTAGCTCCGTTATTGTTGTGTTAGCATTAATGGGTTTGGCTGGTCCAGGATTAATAATTGCCTCTCTCTGTTCTGACCGACAATTTCCCAGCTACAACATTTCCTCTTGTATTGTTTCTCTGAATTGGTTTTTCTTGATTGTTCGATTGTATCTTCCACGGGATATTTGAACAAACAAACTCGCGTCTTGAACCGTGAGCTTTGTTCTAGCATTAGATGACGTTCTAAGTTGATTGTTTGTTTGAGGAAAGATTGTGATTTGTACGATTGGAAGTGCTAGCAACATTTTTGAGGTCGAGAGTATTGGTGACATCCTTTTAGAAATCGTTCGGAATGGAGGCGTTAGAGGTCGATGATTGATTTTTGATGAGTGAGAGGTGGTCTTTTCTACTGGGTTGTTGCTCTTTGAGTAGAGTGAGTATCATCTCGCTTTTTCGTGAGTTCACTTGAATTTTGAGGTGGGCAATGAGGTTTTTACTTTTGAGGGGAGAGGATGCTTATGTACGAGCGTTTTTCGAGAGCGGTATTTTTGTGGAGGGCAAGGTGAGGTTGGATTAAACTTTCAATCAAGTTTTCAGTTGAAGAACTTCCTGAGTCCAGTTGAAAGTTGTCAGCAGGAGATGGTTCATTTGAGGGTTGTAGAGACTTGGATGACTGTGTTGGATACTGCTGAACTGAGGCATTCGACACTGTTCCAAAGGATCATTAGTAGGTTGAGGAACCTTTCATCATTGTTCTGTTCTCTTAGCATTACCCTCATGTTGCTTCAAATTAGGCTTAAAAGTGATCAAAATTAGACTCCTTCAAACTTTATTACTGTTTGGCTTCAGTTAGTGAATCTACATCCACTTCAGGGTATACACATGTTGTTCACAAACTTTGAGTTAAGCTGCATCCTGGGCATGGTCATCTTGATGTTTCTCATGTCATTAATGAGCTTCGTAAACCTAACATAGTATCCTTGAATGGTTTCTCCTTTGTTTTGACGGAAGTGTTCAAATTCATCGTATAATTGAGATTCCCGGTCATCCTTTGTTAACTCAGAACCTTCCAGAATCATCTTCACGTTTTCCCAAATGTCTTTGGCGTCAGTATAGTGGTTGATGAGAGAGTAGATGTCCTTTGGTATACCTTGAAGTAGGATATTGGTTGCACGAATGTCAGCTTTATACCTTTCCTTTTCTTCAGCTGAAAGGTCGTAAGACTCTAACACGTACTGGGGACCTTGTGAACTGCACCCTCCAGTTCCTCCAGCATAAAAATCTGAGACGTTCCCATTGAAATGGTCCTTCATTAAGCGGATTTCATAATGTTCTCTCCATAATCCTTTCCCTAGGGACAGTACGACGTATACGTTGTTGCCAAGATTCAAGTCTGTTCTATCACAGCATTGGTGGGCGCTTTTTGTGTATCAGACGCACACTGAAATGTCTTCTGACATACTAGACATCTTGTTTTATTAGGTATGATATGTTTTGATCGATCAATGATTAGTGAGGGTACGTTAAAAATGGTGAAGTGAACGTATTCGTTTCTTGGTTTAGTGATATTAAGTCCCAAAGTTGAAGTATTTCAAATTTTCTAAGACAGTAGTCACACATCGCCGCAGAGGCTACCAAAACCGCTGCAAAGAAATAAGGCAAACTCGTGTTATGGTTGGAATTTTAAGGCAACTCGTCCACTCCGAACACAACTCGCTGCCATAGCTACCGACCGCGAAAGAAAAGAATACAAACCGGCCGTCTATTTTTGTATCAAAACGACGTTTTGAGTTTTCAAACCGCAGAGTTTCCTTTAGAGATTTGCTATCTAAAATATTCAAAACCGCTGAATAACTGTTTTTTTTTTCACCCCCCCCCCCCCAAAAAACCGCTGGTTAAGCAATGCTGGTACGTAACTCGCTGCTTAGTATAAACGAACTCGCCACCTAAAAGAAAACACGCCGGTGTGTCAGAGAGTTGGTAACCTACTTAATAAAATATTATATTTAAGCAAACCGCCGTGAAGAAATTCTGGCAACTCTCTACGAAGAACAACGTCTTTTATCACACAAAAATCACTTTAAATCACCCTTTTGAATGATTTTGCTTGATTTCTTTTGCACAACACAGTACCATAAGGCAATAGCAACTAGAAACACCCAAACTTTATCAATACAAACATCAAAATTCGGAGAACTTCAAAAAACGAGCTATGAGCCTTCAAAGGTACACTTTTCGATCTAAAACAAGCAAGAAATCGCACATACACACGATCTAATCATCCCATAAGCTCTGATACCAATTGTGGTATATCATATATCATAACACGAGGTCGATTCTTGGATTTGGCTAGTTTCTAGAGAGAGAAACACTTGAGAGAGTTTTCTAGAGAGAGAAAATATGTTTCTTTATAAAAAGGAAAGTAATGACTAGCTTACCTCTTCCAAAGTTGGAAGAGGCTTATATAGTACTTACAATATACCGGGTATTCGTACCCGACTTAATTACCCGAAAATTCAAACTATTAAACTATTAAACTTACGGCTATTATAAACTGTAAAAATACACGGGGAGACGTGTCTTTTTCTGAATATTATAACAGGAAGGCTAGGTCACTTTTACTTATAAAAAAACATGAATAAATTATTTTAAAGGGAAATCTTGTTTGTAGAGGTTTTCATTACTAAACTTTTTGAAACATGATAAACCAATGCAGCACAGAGCCTCTTGTTAGTTCTAAAACAAATGCAACTCCCTCATCATGTATTCCTTTACATTTGTTACATATGGACTTGTTTGGTCCAACCATTTGTAATAAAATCCTTATGATGGTAAATGTTATTTTCTAGTTGTAACATATGATTCTTTGTAGGTTTACATTGGTTTTCTTTTTTGTAATTAGGATGAGAATAGTGGCTTTCTTAAGTCCTTTATTAACGGGGATAGATAAATATAGTTAGGATCAGAAGGTTAAGGTGATTAGTTAGAGGTGATATTGAAAACTGAATTAAAACAAAGATATGATTCAGAGGTTTGTAGATGAAGCGGTATTTTGAGACAATTTAGTGTAGCTAGAACTCCTCAACAAAATGAAGTTGCTGAGAGGAGAAATAGGACACTAATTGAGGTGTAGGACTATGTTAGCTGATTCTAAGTTGCCAAATAATGTTTGGGCAGAAACGTTAATATAGCGTGCTATGGGTGCAAAATAGAGTGTTAGTAGTTAAGCCTCATAACAAGACCCCATTTGAACTTTTTCATGGTAGAACACCAATTTAAGTTTTATGTGACCATTTAGGGTGTTCCTATTTCATTCATCAATACTAGTAGATCACTTAGGCAAATTTGATGGTAGCGCTGGAGAAGTTTCTTTGTGAGATACATTTGAATAGTAAAGCTTTAGTGTATAGTAGAACAATGATAGTGGAAGAAAACTTGCATATTAGGTTTAGTGAAAGTACACCTAATGTTGTAGGTAGTGGACCAGATTGGCTATTTGATATTGATGCACTAACAAGAACAATGAATTATGAGCCAATTATTGCAGGTACACAGTCTAATGGTTTTGCAGGTACAAAAGCAAGTAATAATGCAGGTCAAGCTAGAAAGGAGATAAATGCTGGTAAACATTACATTTTGCTACCATTATGGACTGCTGATCCACTATTTTGAAAAAAAATCAAAGAGTTCTCATGATGATGGATCCAAACCTTCAAGTGAAAATGGAAAGATGGTTGATGAAGACCCAAGAAAAAATAGTGAACGTAATGATCAAGAGAAGTAAGATAATGTTAATAACACTAACAATGTTAATACTGTTAGTTCAACTATTAATGTTACTGGCATAAATAAGGTTAATGTTGTTGGTGGAAAAACAAGCATTGAACTTCCATTTGATCCAAATATGTCTGCTTTGGAAGATTATAACATATTTGTCTTCTCAAGAGATGATTAAGATGATGGTGCAATGGATGACATGAACAATTTGGATACAACTACACTAACAAGAAAGATGTCAACGAATTTGGAGGAACATGGGTTTGTTAGTACTATTCAACAAAGAACAAACCATAAAGACCTTCAAAACTATTTGTTTGCTTGCTTTTTATCACATGAAGAAGGTAATTCATGCATTGAAGGATCCAAGCTGGATAGAGGCTATGCAGGAAGAGCTTCTACAATTCAAATTACAAGAAGTTTGGACTTTAGTGGATTTACCAAATGGAAAAAGGGCTATAGGCTCTAAATGGGTTTTTAGGAACAAAAAGGATGAAAGGGGAATGGTAATAAGAAATAAAGCAAGATTGGTTGCTCAAGGGTACACACAAAAAGAAGGGATTGACTATGATGAATTCTTTGCCCCTATTGCAAGAATTGAAGCAATTAGACTATTTTTAGCTTATGCTTCATTTAAAGATTTTGTGGTGTATCAAATGGATGTAAAAAGTGCTTTTCTCTATGGGAAGATTGAAGAAGAGGTGTATGTATGTCAACCACCAGGATTTGAAGATCCAGACATTCCTGATAGAGTATACAAGGTTGAAAAAGCATTGTATGGACTACATCAAGCTCCTAGTGCTTGGTATGAAACCTTGCCAACATATCTGTTGGACAATGGGTTTCAAAGAGGGAAAATTGACAAGACCTTATTCATCAAAAGGCACAAAGGTGATATTTTGTTGGTTCAAGTTTATGTAGATGATATCATCTTTAGTTTAACAAAGAAGGAGCTATGCATTGCATTTGAGAAGTTGATGCATGAGAAATTTCAGATGAGTTCTATGGGAGAACTTACATTCTTCTTAGGATTACAAGTGAAGCAGAAGAAGGATGGCATATTTATTAGTCAAGATAAATATGTTGAAGAAATTTTAAAGAAATCTGGGTTTATAGAAGTCAAGACTACAAGCATACCAATAGAAACTCAAAAGACAATGCTCAAGGATGAAGATGGTAAAGAAGTGGATGTTCATATTTATAGGTTAATGATTGGTTCATTGATGTATCTTACATCTTCAAGACCTGACATCATGTTTGTAGTGTGTGCCTGTGCTAGATACCAAGTCAATCCAAAGGTTTCACATCTTTATGCTGTGAAAAGGATTTTTAGGTACTTAAAAGGTCAACCAAAATTGGGCCTTTGGTATCCAAAAGATTCTCCTTTTGATTTGGTAGCATACACTGATAGTGATTATGTTGGAGAATGCTTGGATAGGAAGTCTACAACAGGAGGTTGTCAATTTCTTGGATGTAGATTAATATCATGGCAGTGCAAGAAACAGATAGTGGTATAATTAATACTATGATAATTGTGAAAATTGTTATGGCTTGTGTTTTCTTGGTTTTTGGACTAACATTTTGCAGGAAAAGCAAAGAAAAGTGTTAGATTGTTGATGGAAAAGCTTTTTGGAATGGAGTTGGAGTTAATATTGATGACTCAAAGTTAATGCTGTTAGGCATAACTTACTACTGCTGGTTCTAAGTTAATGCTGCTAGGCATACACTTACTACTGCTGAGTTACTATTGCTGGGTTAAAGTTACAGCTGTTGAGGGTATTTTCATAAATACTTTGATTAAGGGTTTCAATCAGTCATTTAATCGATTTCATACTTTTGTAAACTCTCTAATCATAAACCTTAACTCAATTTTATCATCCATTATCGAAACTCAACACAAATGGTGATTCTAAAGTTTGCAGATACTCATAATATGGTCGCGTTTTTGTCTAAACCCAAAGAAAGTGATGGGTTTGAACAAATTGTGGATATTCTGAATGCACAACCTATAAGATATGCATTAACGGTTAATCCCACTATATATATCTCTTGCATTGAACAGTTCTGGTCTACTGGCGTGGTCAAAACTATCAATGGGGAAGTATAGTTGCATGTCCTAGTAGACGGTAAGAAGATAATTATCACTGAAGCATCTGTAAGAAGAGATCTTAAACTAGAAGATGAGGAAGGTATTGATTATTTACCAAACTCTACCATTTTTGAACAACTTGCAGTGATGGGATATGAGAAAATTTTATAGAAGCTCACTTTTTATAAGTCATTCTTTTCCTCACAATTGAAATTTCTTATCCATATTATTCTACAATGTCTAAGTCCAAAGACCACTGCATGGATTGAGTTTAGTAGCGCTATGGCATTTGTAATTATTTGTTTAGCTACAAACCAGAAGTTCAATTTTTCAAAGTTCATTTTTGAAAGTATGATTAGAAACTTGGAGAATGTGTCTGGTAAATTTTTGATGTATTCAAGGTTTGTACAAGTGTTTTTGGATAAAACTGGATGGGATGTCAACTCATAATGGAATTTATATTGCACCCTCTCACACTAAGAAGATTTTTGGAAATATGAGAAGGGTAGGCAAAGGTTTTTCTGGTAGAGTAACACCTTTATTTCCAACAATGGTGGTACAAAACCAAGTAGAATTGGGTAAAGGTTCAGCAATTCTAACTGATCCTCATTACTGTAACACCCTCAAATCTGAGTATGCAGCGGAATGTTGAATATCCGAAGGCGTTACATTATTGGGTCAATAGCCCACCGACTTTTATTCAACCATCTCCTCAACCTCAAAAGACACAAAAACTTAGGAAGCCTAAAAGAAAGGACACTCAGGTACCTCAACCTAGTGATCCTAGTGAAAATATTGCAGATGAGGCTGTCCATAAGGAGTTGGGTAACAGTTTGGTGAGGGTTGCCACTACTGCTTCTAGCTTAGAAGCAGAGTAGGACAGTGGTAACATAACTAAGACCCGATCCAAGGCAACACCTAATGAATCTAGTTCCCTAGGAACTACTTCAGGTGGTGATCCCAGGTGCCAAGAAACCATGGGAGATACTATTACTCAAACTAGGTTTGAGAATGTATCTAAACTTTCCAATGATTCACTACTCGCAAGAGGTAACACACTTAGAAGTGATGAGGATAGACTTAAACTTAATGAATTGATGGAACTATGTACCAATTTACAAAAAAAGGTTCTTGATTTGGAGAAGACAAAGACTACTCAAGCTAATGAGATTGCTAGTTTGAAGAGGATGGTCAAGAAGCTTGAACAAAAAAAGAGGTCAAGAACTCATGGGCTGAAAAGATCAAGAAAAGTTGGTGCTACAGCTAGGGTAGAATCCTCTGGAGATGAAGCAAGTTTGGGCGAGGATGGATTCAAACAGGGGAGGATCAATGTTATTGTTACAAATGATGATATTACCCTGGTTAGTGTTTA